>JAPDSC010033477.1:2887-21366 GCA_026290005.1 Latrodectus geometricus
ATATATATATATAGATATAGATATACATAATGAGACAGGGTCAAGGATTAATTAAACCAGTCATTGCTTTCTTTGAATAATATCACAGAATAATATCATTAGAGCACATGCTATACATAATAAGATGGGAGCATCCATGTAATTAGTCAGTGAAAAATTACTCAAAATATCTTACAAATATATCTCTTCTCACCATATCTCTAACTTAATTAATGACACGAAAAAATACAGAAAATATAGCCAGTCATGTGACAAGAATTGTAATTGTTAATTAAAATCAGGAAACATACCATAATGAGTGTCTGACGCATTTCTAATTTTTTAGCCACTACAATTAAATTTGAAATTAACATAGTATAGTTAATTTTATTTTTACAGCCTCTATTGAGTTAATTTGTATTTGAAAATTTCATACTTATTAATATTACATGAATAAATAGAATATCTTAAGATTTTTTCATATTTAAGCTACGATTAAATACAATAAAATAATTGCCAATGCAATAGGAAAATATTATTTTACGGGAATTCAATCACATTATTTTATATATATCTTAGGCAGTCTGTGTTACATTACCCAATTTATTTAAAATCCCCTCCTCCTGTTTAGTGTTAATTATTGCTAAATTCTAAATCATGTTTTTACTTAAATTTTGGAGCAGTGATTTTTGTCATTTATTTCATATTCTTTTTGAAATACCATAGGCAACATAAAATACAATGATGTACATTTAATTGTATCAGTTTCTTTCAATTAGCAATTTCATTTCTGTTATCAAATAATGTATTTAAAATATGTTAAAACTTTGTTATTTAAATCATTTTTTACATTTTAAAATGTCGCATTCAAGGGAAGTACGACATTTCAAAATGAAGCAAATACGAACTTTGTTTTACTACATCAATTTCACATCTTCATTTTTTTTAATGTTTATTTCAGGATAATCATAGTGGCTACGTTTTGTCTAAACAAATAAAAATTCAATGATTTTTATTGAATAATATACAATTAATTTTGTTTTTAATTCATGTAAAAATATATCTGGTAAAAACTGATTTTCATTATTGTGTGTGGTTTCATTTTCCAAGAAAATGAGACATCATTTGTCTATGTCAGGGATGGGCAAACTACGTCCCGGGGGCCAACTCCGGCCCACCGGAAGGTTCTATCCGGCCCGCGGATAGAATTTTAATTTGCCGGTCAGAGGTAAATTAAAAGAAATATTCATATATTATACATCCATCTCCTTTTCTACTTTGTTTAAATATATATTTATATGATATTTTATTTAAATATCATATAGTGCCATTCAAGCAGAATTGGATATTTTTACCATGCCATTCAACGTAATTGGTGAAGCAGTGAGGTCAGATTTGCAGAATTAATTGAGTCGCAATCTAACAATCATCTCAAGCAATTGTTTCTAAATATACCAAAGTTAAAGTTTTAAAAATTATTATCGAAAGTAAGTTTCCCAAATTTAATATTTCATGCCCAGAAAATCACTGTTATGTTTACTCCATCTTATATATGTGAACAAGTGTTTTCAACTATGGACCATAGAAAGAATTATTTCAGAAATAGACTGACAGATGAGCATTTTGCCACGTTCCTTAGAATCAGTACATCTCACTTCAGACTTCAATATATGGAACTTTTAAAAACAAAATCGCAATTTCATTTAACTCATTAATATATTAAATTGTAGTACAAGTACTTTATTGTTTTTAAAATTTCGAAAAATTTATCTTGGCCCTCCAAACTTTTTTTTTTCGATTTTTGGCCCGCGATCGAAAAAGTTTGCCCATCCCTGGTCTATGTCATTTAATTTACCAATTTTTCCATTTCCAACTATAAAAGCTTGACATATTTCAGGACATAAAGTTTTAAGCACTTTAAGACTTTTTTCTACATAATATATATTTTACATCCAAAGCTATTTTCAAAGAGAAAACAGCTTTTCTTACATGTCTTATGTTACGAAATTGAACAATATATTCCAAGAGATATATAATTCTTCACTTTTCCTTTGGAAACCATCCAGTCAAAAGTTCATTTAATCAAAAGTTCATATCAAAAACTTTTATGAGTATATTTATTTACGAAATCCTGTGTAAGTTATTAAAACATAGAGGTAGAAAGATAGTGTTCAAATGTAGAAAGCTCAGAATGTTTGTGTACAGAGAGGACATTTAACTACTATTTCAGTATTCTCTTTCCTGAGCTGTAATTAAATTTATTATTATGACAAAGGAGAGGTAAGTGCTCTATCAAGAATATTTATTTTTTTATTCTAAAGTTAACTTTTTAATAAGTATTTGATATCGGAGACGTTATTCTTTTATTTAATTGCAAATAAATTTTTAGGCTTTATTTCTTAGCTTTGAATGTAAACTATAAATGTTAAAGGCATCAGTCTCATAAAATATTTATTGCAATTCTCCACCCACACTCAATTTTGATATTATATTTTGTTTTGTATTGTTTAGAAAAAAATATTTAAACTATAACATTAATAATCGCTTGTGTTTATTAATCCAAAAAACACAAGCTATTGTGTGCAAAAATGGAGTGCAATTTCACGAGAGAAAGAAGAAAATTTGTTAAAACTATGAAAAACTTGAAATAAATATTGATCTTAATTATCCTGGTTTGTAGGAAAGAATATTGGATGCTTTTTGAGGTTCGGAGTCCACATTAAATTGTAGTTTAATGTTTCATTAGCCATAGTTTGCGAAATGCAAAAAAAAAAAAAAAACTGTTGAGCGAAAACCAATTAAATTTTCTCTGTCCATATTGCAAAATGATAAGTATATAAGGAAATATGAAACAGTGGTTATAAATTAGAATTAAAATTTGTTTATAAGCTATCATACTTTTATCTTACAAGTATACAGTTCATTCAGTTTAATTATTTCCCTTTAGAAATAATGTGGTTCTGGTATTTTAATGATAAGTAGTAGCTCTGTGTGAGTACTAAGTATAGCATTTGTTTTATTTAAGATATCTCGGGTAGGATTTTTATGATTAGGAAATGAAAATTAAAAAAGAAGTTAGAGAATTTCTATGAATGTTTTCATTTCCAACATATTATAAACCAGTTAAACTCTTCGCCTTTTCCATCAAAATAAAATAAGAACTGAATATATCTATTCCTGAATATATGAAAATATTTAAAGATTACATAAACATCTCTTTTTTATCTGTTATTATTTAAAGTTATTGTCAAAAAGAGAAACTTGCGTGTACAGCAATCATCTGTAGATAACATAATATATTGATTCATCCTCTATTGGTTACAAATTTTTTCACTTTTCAATTTAACTTATTTCTACAAAACAATAAGTAATATAAACAGTATGAGTGATTGATTATGAGATTTTTCCACTCCTAAATTCAAAGAGGTTTGATCTAAATACCTAATTACACAAACATATATTATTAAGTTTTTAAGGCACATTCATTCTTTTAAGGTAATGATTTAACATTTCATTCAACTCTTGTCACAAAATCTGAAGTAAATTGCAAAAATTGAATGGCATATTCAATTAATTCTGAATACAAATGCATGTGTCTGTTATAAATGTAACATTATTCATACCAGTTATTAGTAGAGTCTGCTAAATGTTTGAGTAAATCTATATGTAAAACATAACGCAAGTGTACGCAAAGTTTGCTTTTATTTATTAGTCATACTTATTATAATTTTTATTATAAATCAAAGCCAAGCAAGCTTCCCAGTTCATACCAGGTGAAATACCCCCAGACCAATTTTTCACCTCTATTGAACTTGACTGTTGGCAAAATGCATCCTTGCAGGAGACATTCTCCATGCATGCTCTAGAACCAGACCCTGCTATCCAAACGATAAAAGGTGAAGCTTGATTTGCCTCTTTAAAGAACCCGTTTCCACCGATCTACTGTCTAATTTCAATATACGTTGCACCACATTAACAGAGCAGCGCGGTTGTACTTTGTGATCAAATGCTTATGAGAAGCAGTACGAACATGAAAACCAAGCAGATGTGTTTCCTTACGGATAGTATGCATTAAAACAATACTCCCAGATCCCTGTTGAAACTCCTTCAGATGAGGGCCATCGGTTGCGTTATGTTCTTTCAAATTTATCCGGACAGCTCTCGTCAGTCTCTAACTCCTAGTTTCGTTGGTCTGGCGACTCTTGGCACATTCCGACAATCACCGCTCACCATCCACTTCTTAATCACATAGGCCACTATCGAATTTGAGTTCTTCAGATCACTAGCTATGTCCCTTAAGGATCGGCCACATTTGTAATACCCGATAATAATAGCTTTCCCTAAATCAGAGATCTTCAAACTGCGCGGCAACTTGCATGGGGCTAATGCCGATGCTGTTTCATACACGATATATACCGGCGGAAGCTGTGACGTACCTCAGGACCACTGATATCGTCATTTGCATTGGTGTCTAAATACTTATTGGTAGACAGATTAATTTAAAAGTTAAATTATTTCGGGAATTGAAAAAACTATTTTACTTTAGTTTAAGATATTAGAAAGATGTTGCAATAAATTGACATATTTTTCAAGACTAAAACTTATTTTAACATTCTCTCCATTTTAAAGTTTAAGACCATAATAATTAGTAAAATAAATTAGCAACTTCTAATACTTTTAAAACTATAAGTTTAAATGATTATGAATCACAATTATAGTATTTAAATTTATACAAAGCAATGTAAAAGAGTATAAACGTAATTATTAGTTTATCAAAACGTGTTTGACCAAATATTATGGTGATAATTAGAAAGCTTATAAGTGCATTAAGAAAATAATTGTCTAAAATGTCACCACTATATATTATTTTTATTTAAATTATTAAATGCTGAATTTTGATTTGATTAAATGCATGTAAATATTTTATGAATTTAATAACACAAAATAATATGTCTGTATGTCGCTCAGCAGTTATATTTTTGACATGACAGATAATTAAACCAAAATCGTAAAATATAAACATTTAATTTATATTATATCTAGTTAATGAAGTAATAGTTCATTTATTTATAAATTCTTCCTTGATTTCAACTTAATTTTCATTTTTAGAATTTTTAATAATTTTTTTTTATTTTTTATGTTCTCAAGTCATTTGATTTAAATTGATGTTAAATGATCAATAACTTTTAAATTTATTTTTACTTAAAAAATTAATACTTACTTTGTCGCCATATTAACAAATGTAACAATGTTAAATGTAACAATTTCTCAATTTATATAGTAAAGCAAGACACTTGTTTCACTTGTAAAGCAAGACACTTGTTTCACTCGTAAAGCAAGACACTTGTTATTGCACAACTAATTTTTAGTTTGTCGCCATATCATAAATGTAAAAATTTCTCAATTTTTATGGTAAAGCAAGACACTTGTTTCCGATGTAGTTCTTTTCAAATTTTAATTAAAATTTATGATTACTTAAGTTGGAGATTCAAAATTCTCTTTAATTTTTATTTCGTGATTTTTATTCCTTAAAGGGATTTTACCAATTATATTACTTCTTAAGCAGCCAAATTGTGTATTAGAGTAACATAAGAATGAAAGGTTTTATCTAACCCAAATAGCTAATTAAAAAATTGACACAAATAAATTAGAATGTTGAAAGTATTTTTTATCCTACTGCAGTGTTTTCATAAATTTCAATATTTATTAGTTTTTTTTTTTTTTTTTTTTTTCAAAATACTCAGTATTTGCATAAATTAATCATACAATTTGTTTAATTTTAGTCTGAATGTTTATTTTTGAATGATTGTATTTATGGCACTAAATATTAATAATTATAAATATATAATTGATAAATATTATTCATATGTCTTTCTTTATATTTATGGGGATTAATGTTACACCTAAAATATAATCATAGCATAATTCTAATAATTATGTCTGTAAAATTTTACTTATTGTTATCTAAGCATATTTAATATAGTTATGCCAATAAATTAACGATTAATAACTTTTCTTGCATGCTGTAATCTGATGTTTATTCATTATGACTGAATTATTGTATGTTTTGATGTACAGCAGCTAATACTGTTACAAAATTTATATAAACTTTCGTCTTTTTATAAATTCATGTATTCATTCACAGATAAAAAAATATTTTTCTTGCAATTTCTATGATTTTTTTAAACATTATTCAGTTATTTTTATTACAAAATGACCGGAAGATGATAGATTAAATATAAGGAATTCTATGTTTACTATATCAAAAACAAATAATATAAGATTTTTAAAATAGTTTGCCTCTAAAATATAAAACATTCTTTTGATACAAAATTGCAGCAAACCAAGATTTTCTAAAGAAATAAATATTAAAATAAAAGTATAAATTTTTTTAAGTTTGTGATAAAGAAAAATTTGGAAGAATTCCACGAAATAAAATTTATTAACTTTGTTGTTGAATGAACTATTCACGTCATTTTAAATTCATTTATCTATGAACTATTTAAGAAAAGATTGTAAAATATATTCTTCTCAATTAGAATTAAGTTTTAAAGTGAGAATTTTACTTTAAGTCATTTTATATACCACATCTGGCATCAATTAAATTAAGTTATTTTTAGCTTGCCAGAAACAAATGTGTTCTTAGGAAGATTGTAGATTGATTTACAGTAACATTTTCTTTTTAGTCAAATATTTGTATTGCTTAAATTATTTCTCTTGATCATTGAACAAATTGATTGGACAAAGATATCAATGAAAAAATTAAATTTTCTGAAGCGTATACCCTTCCCATTAAATTTTGTGTGATACACTATTCATCTTCGAATTTTAAGTTATTTCAATTGACTATTAACAACAGTATGGCTAATTACTTTACACCGCAAAATATAAAGAATCGGAAGAAATATTTCTCCTGCACCACATATTCAATGAAATTCAATAGCGTTGACAAGCAGAACAAGCTTAATAAAGCACAACAAGCTTAATTTAAGGCTAATTTTACTGAGATAACTTAATCTGCAGCGTGATAAAAAGTTTTGTTTAGATTATATATGTTTTCTGTGTCACTTATATCTCAAAGGTTTTGTGTTTGTTTTAGACCGCATTTTTTTGTATTTTTTATTGATCTTGTACAGTTGCAGTTTAATGTAGTTCAATAAAAACAACATGCTTTTGATAGCACTTTAGAAATTTAAAATATCAATAAATACGGTTTAATGGAAATATTAGTTTGGGGAAAAAGTAATCCATTATTTTTTTGGTAGACGTCTGTAGTGATCGATATGTCGTGAGGTATCTATCAAACAATTTCAGATTTATGCTATTTGGAAAGGTGACACTTGACACTAAAATATTCTCTTACGGTTTTTTGTTTGATTAATTCAGTTATGGGAACAAAGTTTTAAAAATAGAAGACAACAAACAGAAAATTCGATACATTTTCGTTTTTCTCTTGTAACGGCGGAAAAGATAGCCGGGTGGCTAAAATTGTGAAAGGTGTTTATCGTCCTATATAAGACTGTAACAACCAGTTACGTACAATTTTTGTTTCGTCGATTCCGTTTGGGTATTTTTGATGTTAGAGATGCACCTCGCATGTGGATACAGCATCGTCGAAAATGTCTATAAAATATCAAAAATGATCGAAGTTAACCTCTTGTCAGCAGTCGTAACGCGCAAGACCCAAAAATCTACATGAAAGCTGTTTAAACCTTTTTACAAAGTGAATCCAAAAGAAGTTACATAAAGTTCACGTAAAAATAATGGATTTATTTTTCCCCAACCTAATATATACAATTAGTAATCATTTACGAAATGTTTAATTTGTAATAAAGAACTACAAATACTTGAAAATTTATTATTTATTAATTTTTTTAACAATATCTGAACAACAATTTAAAAAAAAATCACATATTTTGCCAGCTGAATACGATAAATTGCTTTCAAATCACTTAAAGTTTACGTAGTTTATAACTATTTTAAACGAAATCATAAGAATACAAAGAAATGAATTTTAAAATTAATGAAAAAATGCATTTTACGTGCATCATAATGACATTAATTATCAATTTAAATAATAAAATATTATACCAAAGCACTGTTTCAAATGAAAATTTACTCTATACTTGTTGATAGTAATTATAATTTTTTTGTGGTTAAAAATAAAATTTGAAATCATTTTTCATTCAAGAAAAATAATGAGTCTAGACATGTTTTGCATGGATGTAATTTTAAATTTTTCATTTTTTATGTGTTTTTTGGATGTATTATATAGAAATTCTTATTTTTAATAAACATGTTACATTTACATATTCATGAGAGTTATTCGTGTATATATTAACATACATGTCGAAAATACTCAACAAAATAAAATTTGCAAAATGCAAAATACTTGTGTATTATTAAAAATAATTAAAAATATCATGTGAAATAATTTAAATATTTAATTAATTAAATTTTCATAAGATAATATTCTTAAAAACAATTAAAGACTGTAAAAATAAATATAAATTAATTTAAACATTTTTGAATGGAAAATTTTCAAATTTTATCGTAAATTTATTTTTGCTTTGAAAGTTGTAATTAATTAGTTTCCGGAAAGGTATGAATTATAATGATAATATTTTTCTTGTTGTCATAGATATTTTTATGTGATTATCCTGCATTTTGATTTGAAAAAAAAATATATAAGATTATGCATTACTACTATCTGCAGATTTCAAGAACATTTATTTGTGAATAATTAATTCATGAATAGATAATATATTTGTGAACAAATACACTGAAATTTGACAGCATTTTGAATGCACACCTTTGCGCAAATTTTGACACATTTGCACATTGCAACAAATTGTCTATGACTACTTGTTAATTTTTTAAAATATTAGATTTCTTTTGTCATCAGTTAAATAAACATCAAAGTCAAAATAATGGCATTATTTTTTTTTTTAAAATTAATAAAGTTAATTGTTAAAATGTAGAAAAATTATCAAAAATTTATTTGTTTCTAATCAAAATATTGTCACACATTTTATTCCATAAATGAAAAAATTATATTTTGTTCAGTTTACAACTGTATGATTTCTGTCTGAAACTTATATAAAAAAAATAGTTCAAATCCACCGTCTTTATTTTGAATTCAGGTCATCAAAATACCATAAGTGAAACTCAGTAGTGTGACAAAAATGACTTTGTCAATACCTATGACTTCAAATAGAATATCATTCTCTTTGTCACCTTAATTCTAAAAAAAAGTAATTTTCAGAGAGCAAACAACCCTACTTTATAAATTGCAAAACATTTATGTAAGTGTTATTGCTAGGATATTTCTAATTTCGTCTCATGCAATGACATTCAAAGTATATCTGTCGTATTAACACTAATAACATAAATACTCAGTGGGATTATTAATAAAATAGATTTAGTTTTGTCTTTTTTGAAGGGCAAAAAGAGGAAGCTCACAAATCAAATGAATTAAAACGAAGAATAACTTTTTTACACTTTGAATTTTAAAAAATGCATTTTCCTATAATATTAGCTTTAATATTTTTATTTCATAATTTAAAACATTCAGTTAATTATATACAAGAAATTCATCTGAAAAATAATTTGGGGTTACTTAACTGTTATTCATAGTAGTATTTTTCTGTAAATATAAAAACTGAAAAAAATCTAATATAATGAATTAATTGAAATTTCTTAGATAAGGATACAAAATTTAAAACCAAGAATATGTTGTAGCATTTAACTACCTTAAAATAAATTCCAAATATAATATTATTTCAATCTACATTTTGAGTAATATTATGTGCTCAAATATTGGATCTTTTTAAGTGAATTAGACTACTAATTTTTTCTTTAATGTGTAAGTTACTTTAAGACCAAAAAATATATCAAAATTATTTTTTATGTCTAAAATATTGTTTATCAATTTATAAATATTTTTTACGGTAAAGATATAAAAAAGAACTAAATTAAATAAAATCACCACATTATTAACATTACAATTTTTTCAAAATAATATTTAAAAAAAAAAAAAAATCCCTTGTGTGTTGAAACGTTTTTAAATAATTTTAGATTAATCATTGATATTAGAAAGGATTATATAAAATCTATAAATATCAATAAAAATTGACATTTAACAAATCATTGACATTAAAGAAAACATTGAATTTTCAATATACCTTGTTATTAAACTTTCATTATACTTTATGCAATCAGATTGCAATTTCTCGTACAAAATGTGAGAAGCATACTGCATTTTTAATTGATTATGAATCAATCTGACGTGTAGTATTAATAAAAACAAAATTATTAATGAAAAATTAAATTTTTAATGAGTTAATTTTAAAAAACGGAAGTTTGTTTTATAATAAACATAAATTTTGTGACCATTATTAATTAGTAAGGACAATTTTTGTTATTTTATATAATATGTATCAAAGATAAAAATGTTAAAATTTATAATTGAAATAAGCAAGATGCTTTTCTGTTTTATTCAGAAAAATATATAAACTAAATGTGTTTAGAAAATGTCACCACATTATAAGATTTTTATTCTTATCAAGCTACACAGATCACGATAGTCTCTATAGCTGTAGACAAATACCGCTTGTGTATTACAAGGAAGACATTGGGGAAAATAGTTGTGAGACTTAATTATTACCTTGAAACTTGTGAACTTTTTTCTGAGTTGCAAACAGGATATAAAAGCTCTAGAATTATTAACCAACAAGTTGCCCTCATGAGTTAATCTTTCAAGGAAAGCCTAGAAAATGGACAAGTCCTAAAAACAGCTTTTGTTGACCTCAAATCTGCCTATGATAATGTATTGTGGAAGTGCCTACTACTGAAGCTGCTAGGAATAAGATCAGCGCAGATGGCAACTTCAGTCTTCACCATTTGTCTAAACCATATAGAAATCTTCCAAATTAACCTACAAAAGAGTCACTCGACGTCCGCCCAATTTACAGCTTTCTTTTTAGAACAATTGGTAGCCTGCATTCAGAAGCCTTACCTCTAAAATAGGACTCTAAGTGCATTTCCTCTCAAACAGTCAAAATATATAGACACAGAAGCCGATAAAGAGTTGAAATCATAACAAATCAACTTTAAAATTGATTCTAAGTAACACCTCCTAAAACATGACAGCTATCCAGCTCAAAATCCTACCGTAACCTACAGTTATCATTTCTATTTACGTATCAACTCTGGAAAAAATACACCCAAACTTTACAGAACCTCCTTTGCAAACATAGAGGATCACTGGTCATCATATGTGAAGATTTTAGCTTTTATTATCTAAACCCATCTCTTAACTCAAAAGGAAATTTTTTAGAAAATTAAATTGGCAAGAGTAATCTCAATTTTAGCAAAATGAATAACTCTAACACAGAACCCTTCTTTGTTGGACTGGCGGGATTGGTTGATCACACCTTACACTGGCAACAAATAAAGCCTACTCAACCACTGAGGACTGGCAAGTTAGTAAAGAAATTAGCTGATCGTGCCACAAGTATATCGTTTTGAGCATACAACGCTCTCTAAAAATATACTTTAATGAACTTTTCAAGTCTAACTGCCATCAAAATAAATTTGCATGGGCAATCAATCTAGAACTCAAAAAATTCGCGAATAATATCAGCTATATTTAATCTAAAAATGAACTTGACACAGCGACAAATGAGCTCATTCAGATTATCTGAACACTTCAGAACAACTTTTTGGCCAAAGAAAGAGCCAACATCTCAGTTTAAAATACGTTGGTATAACCTAAACTGTGTGCAAAGAAAAGTAGAGCTAAAGCGCAAAGAAAAGCACTGAAGATAACAACGAATGTCTCAGAAAGGAACGTATTTACCAAATTTTATAACATCATTTAGCCATCTATAAGAAAGCCATCTTAACAGTAAAAGTGACTAGCTGGTCAAGTTTCTGCAGAAACAGCACCAAAGAGTTCGGAATACTACAAAAGATAGCCGCTAACAAGGTACTCACACCCACAAGTTATGTGACACTCACAAGTTGTTCTAAGTACGTCACCTCAATTACTATTGTCATTGTGTTTTTAACACTAAGAAAATAATTTGCAACCTGATCTACCAGATCAGAAAATTCTTCCAGGTTCGATCATTCACTAAGTTATATACTAAATTTCGTTCAGCATAAAACGTACATTTTGTTAAATGACGATACTGTCTTCAAGACTTCACTAAAAGCTGAAATTTTCCAATAACTCATAATCCCTGAGCGTTTTCAACATTTTATTATAGTGACAACCTGAACACACAAAAGTTATGAATTTCTATTGCAAATACTTATTGTCATTATTACATTTCTACAGGTTTTTTCCCCCGTTGCGTACCCTAACTTAAACTAACAATTTCTTACGAAAATCATTTCAAAGAATGTTTCACTGAATAGTGGCACTGTCTATAACACAGTTTTGCGATTAAATCATCAAAACAATATTTAAATGAAGACACAACATTCATGAACCTCCTAAAAAACCATTTCAGTTAGGATAATCCAGCACCAGTTAACCCCCAACACACGAAAATCCACAACTCCAAATTTGAAATTCACGAGTGAAATGACCCACAGATTTCTTAATCACAGCTGTAGCATGTTATGAAAAAATCTTAGTACCTCAAATGCTCCTGGTGGAGATGGTATTGACAATAAGATCATCAAACTCCTTTACAAGGCAGACAACAAAAGGCTACTGATAACCTTAATAAATGCCTCTTCCTGAACTATTTCCCCAAAGCCTTCAAATTTTGTCAGCTTGTCTTTTTTCTCAAAAAGCCCAAAAGCCCACTTCACTCAGAAACATACAGGCAATTCGGCTTTATATTCAACCTGACGTGAGGATAACATGTATACTGCCTTTCTGAGCCTAGACATCAAGAATGCATTTGAATCTATGAGGTGGCCATGAATCAAACAAACATATTCTAAGCAAAGACCCCGCCCAATATTCAGGAAATTGTTTCAGTTTCTTAGATGAACGAGAGTTCCAAACTCTTGACTCTTGCTGTATATTGTCAATTCAACAGACTAGAGGATGTCCTTAGAACTGGAGGTATGATCTTATGAAACATCTACTTTAATGAAGTCATTCAAGCTTTCTGGCCATCAACAGTCGAAGTCATCTCTTTTGCAGGTGATTCTGTGATCATTGTGGGGGTGAGGCACACAAAAGAGGAAAACAAGCTTAACAGCAATGATGCTTGGGCCAAGATTTCTGTCTTCCGCAATCAGTTGAAATCCACAATCAGCACCAACAAATCTCAAGTTATGATTCTGGGTAAGAATAATAAGATCTTAAAGTGCAAACCACGAATCACCCTAAAGGATGCTAGCATAAGACATGCGAAGTCAATCAACTACCTGGGAATTGTTACCAAAAAAATAACTGTCTTTTCTGCCTCGTCTCAAGTTCCTTAAATCCAAAACCATTCCTTTAGCTCAATAGCTTAAATCAATGATTAGCCAGAACTGAAGCCTTAAGGGCAGAATTACTAAAGTGTTTATCAAACTATTACAAAAAAATTATTTCATAAGCAGCTCCACATGAGCAAAAGATATAACAACCGGAAAGAGATATTTGCTAACTTCCACACGAATATTCTTACTTCTGCTGATTTACCGCAGTTTCAAGACAACCTTTACACTGCCTCTAAATGTTCTAATGGCATGTCCCTTTTAGACATCCCAATTGGAACAGAGTCACTGAAAATCATTCTACAGCAGCTGCAAAGACACATCATCATTAATGGAGTCACCCACCATCCAATAGACTATAAGGCAACAGTCCACAAAGGCGTCATTCACCCTACTAAAATAGTTGTCAACACCAAACTTTATAACGTCCTTAAACAACTAGGCCTTTGCCCAAGCTCAAAACAGATCCTCCAACAACCCTATTTAATATACACACCGATGGGTCCAAGCATGACGCAACATGGGCTTCAGTGGCTGTGCTGTCCACCAACAAAGATCCTGAGTTATACCTGCTCGTCTTCAGCTGATGTTATCTTACAATCTGATGCACTGGCAGTACTTAATACCATCAAGTCGAATTCTTACATCAATAAACGTGCCAGATCCGTTACCTTTCATCGGACGCTTTGCGAATGGATTACTTGCTTCAGTGACGATGATGAAGCCTAACCCACTTACCTATGGTTAAGTTCGGGGGTCCCCCACATCGTTATTTATTGATTTATTTAGCCTAACAGGAAATCTTTTTTACTGGATTAGATGTTTCTGTGCCATAGATGTTTCAGGGTCAGATAATGCAATTCCCTATCGAAATCTAAGATCTTGAAAAATATCTGTTAGTGCTGATCCTTTTTAATATCTATAACATGATTTGATTTTTTTAAAAAAAGAAAAAATTCTGGCGTCAAGTGTTTTTTATAAGCTAATGATTTCTGGACAGTTTCTAAAAAAGAAAATGTAGTAAAAACATAGAAACTAAACTCTTTGCTGCGTTGAATGCTTTAGAAGTTTGGTTGGATACTAATAATATGGAATTGAACTTAAGTAATTCATACTGATTCTCTTTCTTACTTATGCACCAGTGTTTGGATCTTCAGCTGACGTATAAGGGTTTCCAAATCACCTTGTGTGCTAAATTTATATGTCTGAGTGTGAAGCTTGGCCGAAAGCTAACATTGAAGTCACATTTGAATTCAACCGTGCTATGAAGAGACTCAGTGTGCTTAGTGGGTAATGGTGGGGTTGCAGCGGTCAGACTAACTAAAATTCTATTACACGCTCATCCTACCCCTTTCTGCTGTGAACCACTTGTTGCGGTCCGGAAATATTTTCAAAATGATCTAGAAAAATTGTACTTACATATTGTTTCTGGATAAGTAAAGACTACCCTTACTGACGTCATACTTATGTTGCTTGTGTGAAGCCCTGAAGATCCATAATTCAAGAGAGGTCCTTAATTCTCATGGCAAAGATCAGTTTCTGGATATTTTTTACTTAAGAATGAAGTCAATCAAGATCTGTTTAGAAATCTAAATATCTAGATATGCTTTCAGCAAGCAACTTTTTATTTAAAATTTCTCTTGGCTAACCGGCTATCCCGACTTAACTCGGGCAAAAAATTCTGTGCGTTTACAGGCTATCCCGAGCCCCTTGGTAGGGACAACTGGCTTCACTGCAATGCTTTAAGTTCAACCCCCAGAATTGACGGATTGCCGTGAAATCGCAATTTGCGACTTTAAAGTGAATGGTTAAATATATAAAATTTTAACTTTCAAATGTAATTAATATATTTAAATTTTTCTTCAGAATGAAATTATTTTGATAGAAAAATAATATTTATGGAACTATTTCATAACATACTGATACATTTATAAGAAAATGAAAATAAGATATTGGCATGAATTGTACCTTTACTGACGACACTTACAAATATTATAAATGAAGATATTTGGAAATTCATGTTTTAATTTACTTTCAAAGTTTATTAATTATTATAATTATGACAACCAATGAAAAATATGGAAATAAAACATACAAAATATATAAAACGGTTAAAAAAAATCTTAACAAGATAAAAATTAATTTTGTGTTATAACATCTTGTTAATAATTTTTTGTTTGGAATCAAATAATCAGATTTAAAAAGTAGGATTTTAATACAATATTAATTTTCTAAAATGTACAGAATTTTCACCTTTTTTTTAAGGTGATTTATGTTTTCCTCTATTATGATTATTTTTTCTTCTGTGTAATGAAAATAATTTGTAAACTATCGGTCAAATTAGAAAACTATTTAGACGCCATATTTTAAAAAAAAAATTAAATTCTCAAGTTAAGATAATATGTTAAATCCTTTTTTATCAATTTATAGTTTATGTGCAGAATTTTTGATAGTGAATAAAATCTTTAAAGTAAATCAGGCACGTTATAATTTTTGGACACTTTCTTTCAATCATTTTCTAAATTTACCACTTGTAATCATTTTCCTTTTAAAGCAGTTATTGTCAGTGAAGAGAAAATATTTAATGTAGAACTAATATGAATATATGAAAAAATATCATATTGATATATTCTCCATTAAATATTTAATTATTAGAATACTATTGTAAAAAATAGAGTTAAAAATTCCTCGTTAATATTTCTGCTTTTATTCTCAATTTGAAAAAGAAATTTTCATGAGAGACAAACTATATTTAATATTTGTGAAAAACAATTCAAGAAATATTAAAAAATATAATTCAGAAAGGTATTTACAACATGGATTCTCGTACGGAATGATATTTTCGTATAATTAGGAACAGAAATCCTTTGGAACTAGGAATAAAATATGAAAAATTTACAATCACAAAATTTTTCAACAAAAGTTCAATTGAAGTCAGTAACATACTAAATACTCTGGAGTCTATTGTTAGGCAATTATGTTAGACTTTTATATATTTTTTTAAATTATTAAAAATATACAATTTTGTCAATGTTCTTTAGTTTCTATGTATTAAAGCAACAGAACCATTTATTTTAATGATTTTGAAAATTATTTCATGATTTTAGTGTTGATTATGAAAAGTTTCTGCAATGAGTAAAAACAAATAATAATTAGATAGCAAATTAAAAATTTTTACAGCTGTTTAAAATCATCAGAAGTATAACTATCGGGGAAACTACAAAAATAGTTTGTTTTTTTTTTTTTTTTTTTTTTTTTTATAAATTAAATGAATTAAATTAAAATACAGAGATAAAAATTTTCAAAATAATTTAATGAAATTCATATTTAATAAAAAATTTTAATAGAGACATGTTGACATTTTCGAGCAGAACATACTAAAGTAAACTATTGGCACATTTTGGTTACTTCAGCTGACAGTGATTGATGGACTTCTTGACTGCAAGCCATTAAAATACGATTATTGTGAGGTGGTCAAGAGTAAAGCGGAAATACGTCCCATCAAGAATTAGAGGCTTTGGTATTTTTGACAAGCTCTAAAGGGGGAAAAACTTGCATTGCAGTGAAAGCCAGCCAAAACTATGTTGCCACCACGAAGCAAAAATGAAGCACTTTATTCACCGAACGTCAGACGGTTAATGGGAAGGCATGGACAAGATTTATTTGTTCCACCAATAAATTTGAAATCCTTGTGGATTAATCTTGACCTAGGTCAAATAATAATTAAAATTAATATGGAACACTCTACTTTTAGAGTCTTTGCTTTTAAAGTATTAAACAATTTAACTCCAATCCAAAGTGGATTCGGATATTTACTGATGTATTCCACTTACCTGAGGATCTAATAACAGGTGCCAAAGTTTTTTTTCCAAAATGTGTTTCTTTCTACAACTCTGTGGGCCGAGGTATTGATTTTTTCAGACTGCATTTGACATTTTCTGCGATTCTAAATGCCCTTTTTCAGTTGTCATGTCGTTTAGAAAAAATAACAAAAGTTATTACCCTCAATGATTCACGAGCTGCTTTGTTCGATATCGTTTCATAAAAAATACCATAACACAGAATTTTATTTATTGTCATCATTATCTAAAATACCTAGAGTTTCACCTGAAAACTAGTCTTCCAGAATTCCTGTCTACTATGGAGTTCCAGGTAATGAGAAAGCCGAACTCTTGGCTTCAGAAGTGTGATTTTATCTCGCAGAATACTTCTCGTCTTTTGTTTTCTCATACCATTAAAAATCTCATTAAATGATATATCATGAAACACTCTATCATCATGTTTCTCATAAGTAATCGAACAATACCATCCCGAATTTGTGCCGTGACCGAAGACTTAGAATGATCATTTAATTTCTCCTTGCCACCGGACATCACTGCCTTCGAAATCATCTCTATAGATTCAAAATTGTTCCTTCTCCTATATTTACTCTGTGAAGCTATAACAGCTGAGAGGTGCCACTGCGCTACTGTCCTTCTCTGTGCAAGGCCTTTCTCGTCGAACGTTATTAGGAGGCAAGAGACATGTTAGATTAATGGACTCTGTTGCAGCTGTTCTTGTTTGTTGTATTTTGTGTTCTTTGATTGTTATTTTTTTTACTGCAACTGTTCATAATCTGCCATTAGAAATAAAAATAATGTACGTAAAGGGAATTTATTTCATTTTCTGAGAGATGACAGGTATATTTTTATAAAATCTGTAAGGTTAAAAACAGTTCTCATTTTGAAATAATATCTAATTTGAATTTCAAGTTGTAACTAAATGCTGATTTTCTTAGAATTGATTGCAAACATTTTTTTTTATTTTTCTCCTTCCATGACCTCATTTTAAAAACATTACATAATTCTATAATTCAGAATCTACCAATATATTCAACATTTTTATGATTACTTAGAGAGGGCAATTAAAATTTTAAAAATGAAATATATTAATAAATTGCAGACAAATAATGTGTATTTTAATGGTGGACTTAAAATGTACTTATTAACAACAATGAGATTCTAGAGAATATATATATATATATATATATATATATATATATATATATATATATA
>JAPDSC010033477.1:21376-36157 GCA_026290005.1 Latrodectus geometricus
ATATATATATATATATATATATATATATATATATATATATATATATATATATATATATATATATATATATATATATTCATTCAAGTTTTATATTCCTTTTGGAATAGTGGTTGCATAAATTGCGATATTCATATATATTAAATATTAAATTATCTCTTAAGTAAATATAAATATCGATTGTTAAAAACAGTCCCTTACAAAAGTAAGAAATAATATTTTAGTTAAAATATATTCAAAATTTATAAGTTTGAAATAATAACATCATATTTTACTTTTAAATTTTCGTACAACAGTTCTATTGAAAAGGACTTCTATTTTATCTGTAAATTCTGTTCAAATCCATGTAGAAAATGTATACGGCTGATTTTGAACAAACGTTAACTGAGTAATATAAATGAATACAAAATTCATTTTCAGAGACATATTTTCATAGACATTGCTACAACCAATAATCTTATTTATTATAAGTTATATGTAACTTATAATAAATAAATTTGTTGTTTTTTTCAAAATGTTGGTTTAACAGAACTTTTCACAACGGAAAAATGCAGGTCTAAATTATTTAAAAATAAAATAAATGATTGGAATTTCTAAAGTATGTACTGTGAGTTGGCTTAAAAATTATTAAACTTTGCGTTCTTAATTAATATATTTGGAAATGCTTGGAATAATGTAGGGAATAATTTGAAAGAAAACATTCCGTATAAATTAAGCATTGATTTGATATTCTTATTGGAGTATGAATAGTTGGATTGGCTGGTGAAGAAATTGACAATATTAAAGATACTAGGAAACTCTTTAGCAAAGTCCATAAGATCAAGTAATTGCTATTCAGTTTCCATAAATTTTCATTATATCAGAATGCAGCATAAGCAACACTTTCCAATTTTTCAATCATCATTGAAGTGTTATGAATTAATTTTATATAAACAATTGATCTCAATTGCTTATACAAAAATTAATATTTTACGTTTTCTCAAAAGTAACAGTTCTCTGAAGATTTTTAGATTTTCATGAAAATACTTTTAATTTATATTAAAGGTGAAAACATCTATTTTCATATCAAAATATGCAAATTATATATAGGATAATAATCACGCATAAGAAAATTATATAAAAAAAAGGCAAATTTTAAATAATAGGGATTATGTATCAGTGGCATTTAGAGCATAGAACAATAATGAAGTAAACAAAATTAGAAGCCATTTTTAGTTTATTCATTAGAAAATACAATACATAATAGGGTTGTTTTTTTTTTTTTTTTTTTTTTTTTTTTTTTTTTTTTTTTTTTTTTAAGAAAAAAAGAAATTAATAAAACGAATGATTTATATACACTATTTTTGTATTTTTTGTAAACTATAGTATGTTTATTTTTCATAATGATTCATTCTACATGAGTAAGAATTAATAACAACAATTTTTGTTATTAATTCTGATTCTGTTATTAAAAGAGGAGCAAAATACATTTTATGTTTCTTTGCCATTTATAAAAATGTTGAATGTGATATAATTCTACATCTCTTGAGACACTACTCAAGCGACAGTGTTCTTTTGAAAACATAAAATTGTATTTTTAATAAATCAGCATTAAATGTACTGAATGCAGAAAATTATTTGAAAGAATAAAAATTAGAATACATTGAAAAAGTGACTATTATTCATCTTTAGAAAATACATAGTGAAACAAAATCTCCCAAAGGTACGTATTATATTTATCCTCAAAGGAAATACACATGACGAAAAACGAATGATCCATTATTGTAACCATATTTTTCATCTTAACAACATTTGATATATTTAGTAATTTAAGAAGCATACTTTATGTTTAATATTTTTAGAAAACTCAAAAAAATCTTATAGTTTATGTTGCTAGAGAATGCAAACACATATGTGTATACACTATTGTGTAAAAATAAATAAATAATGTGAATTTTATGTAGATATACATGAAATTGCAGAATAAAAATTTTACTCTCAGTACAATGAACAATCAATTCAGTACAATAGTCATTAGTCTGTAAATGTCTAAGACAAAACATGGCAAATGACAAACTCTTAAGCAAAACGCAACATGTTGACAACAACAGCAACAGCACAACTCTGGAATACAATAAAAGAAAGGACTGAAATGACCAATAAAAGGCATTCTTTGTAAGTGCAGGTAAATTGTTTCACAAAGTATGTTCAGAAGAAATATCCTGGAAGACGTCACATTTGAAAGAAAGACTGAAAGCTGGACGAGGTAGGTAGTGTGATCAGTGTTGCTTGGAATCAATAAAATTGTTTTCGCGCATTTGGAAAATTGATTCTCCTCTATCTGCAGCAATTAAAATGTTTAGCAGTTGTCACCCCAAAGAAAAACTACTACATGAGGAGACCTTTATATCAGCATGACGGTAAAAATAACTTATATTTGAAGAGCAAACCATTAAAGAATCAATCCAGTGTTCCTATCTAAAAAAGAAGCAGTCTGGATTGTAGGCTTCTGAGGACATAAAAACTGGATTCGTTCGAAAATAAGACACACATTTTCATAAAGTCACAATCTAAACTTTATGGTCTTTGCACTACTGTACTATACGTTTTTGAATTATATCTGTCGCAAATGATTTTGCAATAGTTAATTTAACTCAAATAATTTGTTTGAGGATTTACATTCGAAATATATGGTTTAATATTGGGTTCTATTGATCAGTTAACCCAGTTTACTTTGCCCTCAAGAATTTCCTTTTGTAAGTCATAGCCAGCCATAATCTCCATTTGTCTCTCACAAGGAGTTTTCTTTTCCTTCCACAGTTCTATCCCACTACTTCTCTTTAGCTGTGTCATTGTATATAGCAATGTAATATAAACACAATGTTTATTTAAATCCTCAATATTTTTGCCAAGGTGTGTGTGTGGTTGCCAATGCATTCCAATTAATGATTCTTTAAGATTTCAGGCTGTAACCTAGTACAAAAAAATGCCAATTAGGTATTTATTTTTGCCCTATTATACTTTATTTATAGGTCTTTATTTCTACCGATGATTTTCTATTATTTTAGAGAAACCATTGACATTATATGTTCTGATTATATGCGAGATACTGAGTGATACCGCATACAACATTTACCATTGTTTATATTTTATTATGGACATTTAATAATATTGAAAATGCGAGATATATGGACAAAACTC
Organism: Latrodectus geometricus; assembly: GCA_026290005.1. NCBI lineage: Eukaryota > Metazoa > Arthropoda > Arachnida > Araneae > Theridiidae > Latrodectus > Latrodectus geometricus. The sequence continues at coordinate 24,554 of JAPDSC010033477.1, forward strand.
TTTTCTTGTAAAAGACAAATAGTATTCGGAAAAATAATATTATAATAAATAATTTTCTATGATATTTAATAAAGTAATGATTAGTTAAATAAATAATAAGAAAAAATAATGGCATCATTAGCTTTAAAATTCAAATTTAGCATTTTAATGGCATTTCAGCTAAAAATAATTATGATTTGCAGCATAAGATTTTTTAAATTTAGATTAGATATTTCTCCTTTCAGAAATATTTCATGAAATCTGCCTCGCCAAAACAAAGTTCTCATGAAGTTATATAATATAGAAACTTTTAGACTCTTAAATGAAAATTACACGTTTAAACATTTACACATTTAAATAAAGTTCTTGAACACGCTTAAATAAAGATTAATATTCTGATGAAAATATACACTATGTTATGTACAGAAAAACTGTACATAACAGTTAAAATGTTATGTACAGAAATTGAAAAAAACAATTTTTTTTCAGCACGACAAAATTTAATTAGTAAAAATATTTATCTTTTCGTATTAATACATAAATCGTAAAAATTGCTATACTGTAAATAAAATAAATTTAATATTTTTTTTTTTAGTTACGAACATAATATATGAGCGAAGATATATTTTTAGGCAAATGAATACTATCTTACTGTTAAGCAAGCATAATATAAATCCAAGACAAATTAGTTACATTGAAGGAATATTTTTAAAGTAATAAAAATTGAGTTAAATTATATTTCTCTAAAAAATTCCAATAAATGTAATCTTTGTAATAATTCTCAGAAACAATTTATTTGTTTTTCATAGTCATGTGCGATGAAGAAATGAATAAAAATTACATCTAAAATACAAAAACCTACAATTGAACATAGTAAACTTAAAATTTCCGTTAATTATTTATTGTTGAATTCTTTAACTTCCATTAAGCAGCATTTTTCAAACATATTTGACAAGGCATTGTGCTACTCACGATCCAGATATATTAGAGGGTTTCATTTGATATGTGAAATCAAACATCATTTTGTACTTTAATTTCACATGCTGATGTTCGGGATTAATCTATTCTCATTTTTTTGAGCATTGCAGATAGATATATCTCACTGAAAATAATTTATAGTAATAAAAGAAATTGAAAAAAAAATGTATTCTTAAATAAACGACATCCTAAAAGAAGAGATCTAAATTTTTATCATAAAAGGCATTTGTGTTACATTATCATGTATTATAACATTTAACAACATTAGAATGTACAGTTTTTATTAAGCTATCTAAATTTTGCATTTTAGTATGAATTCTATTATGGTTGCATAATCTTTGCAGAAAATCAAATGTTATTTTATTTAATTATAAATATTTTTTTTAAATTAAATTTAAAAATACTTAGTTTAGACAGTTTAGATTAAAAGTAAAATAATTATAATAGAATTTGAATATACATTTTTCTTACTCTTATATTGTTAAAAATATTATAATTACAATTGCGCATATATTTTTGTTTTATTTAAAACTAGAAAGCGGCATTTTTAATAAAATACTAAATTTCTGAATTGGTCTCTTTTTTTCCTCTGTAGCTAGTATTTCTAAAAATATGCACTATTTTGAAAAATTCATGATAATTTTAAGGTTTTCCTTATATTTCTTTGTTTTAATATAATAAAAATCTGAACATTTTCATTTGAAGGTTAATTGACGACATTTGTCAATATTAAATATTGTTTACGGTAACAAATAAATTCTGGTTATTTTTAAATAATGAGAAAAAAAAACCTTTTTCAAAATTAGAATTTCATACTTTTCAAAAAAAAAGTTATGCAAGAATATTTTCTACAAATTTAAGAAACTTGTTTCAGTGATTACAATATAGTATCTAACTAAATGACAAATACTATTTACTGTACAATTTACCCAACGGAAACAATCCAACTGGAATTGCAACATTACTCATGAGGTGATGAATTGCTCAGCACTGCCCAGTGATCATATTAGACTAATATGTTCATTGGCCAAACATTAAATGGCTGGTGTGAGAGGAAGTAGTGCTAAGGAAATTAGTTTGATGCCTAAATCAAACTTGATCAAGTTCTGTAATCTTGAATGTAAATAATGTTATTCTACAGAATTTTTATGATTATATTAGCAATTTGGAACTGGAAAATTTATGATGATATATTCAGTTATCACTTACTAGTCACCTTTTGAGAAATTTGGATGGAAGTAATAATAATGTAAAATTAATACACAATAAATTAAACAATAATGGTAATAATAATGGAAATTTGGATATAATAATAATGTTTTATGTATTTTACTGAATATAAAACATTTTGCTTAGTTACTAAAATATGAATAAAGTTATTCGTACTCAGTGGCAATAAATACAAACAAAAATAGAAACTATATATTATAGCTTATGTGTACAGAAAAATATATTAATAAAATATATAAATAAAAAATATATAAATATAAAAATATATTATAGTACAAAAAATATATTATAGCTTATGTGCTTGTTAATTTTACTTATATTATAAAAAAAAAATTTTTTTAATTATAATATTTATTAAAAAATTATATTTTAATAAAATGACTTTCTTACAATTATTAATATATGGTATTTCATAGTTTTTTATTTTTTTTTTTTGAAATGACGATTTATTATTTGCAGTTTTTTTAAAAAATTGTATTTTACGTCTTAAAACATTGATGAAGAACTAATTTAAGAAAATTAATTTATTTCAGAATTAATTGTTTTCATTATGAAAAAATTAATCCTAATGAATGAAAAATTAATCTTAAAATAAATTAATTCCTTTCGTGTACATTAAATGAGTTGTTTTATATTAGTTAATTTAAAAAACCGTTATATTAATGCAAGGTGTAGTTATTGCACTCAAAATAAAATCATGTTTACTGTGTCAGTTTCATTCTGTGTTTTAATTCTCAATTTATTACTCATAAACTCTTTCATATTCAATAATAGACCATGAAAGTATAATATTTTAGAAATGAATAAATTACACTTCTTATATAGTCATTATATTGTTTATCAGAAATGTGCTAGTAAAATATTATTATCTATCAAAAATAGAGTCCAGAGAGTCAATATCATAGAAAAACAAAAGTAATAAGCTTATTTATGTTCTTAAATACAATACAAGACATTGATTTATTCCAGAAATGCCTTTCTCGAAATTTCTCGGTTACTAAAGTGGTCTGATATGCAAGTTTACATTTATCTTTCTAAATATGTTTCTTATCTTTGTTCAAGATGTCTTCCGCAAATGAGGTTTGAAAGCCATCACCTATACCTAACGGCTTTATTGCTGAATGCACAAACTGAATGGAAGTGATGCAAATTATCTGTACAAACAGAGGTTTTCCCTCGAGGCGGGGTTTAAAGCCCCGCAACGTCAATCAAATCAAGTCTTCTAGAACACTATTGGAGGAGTTGATCACATTAGTGTTGCAGATTCTAAACCTACTCTCCATATTCAGAGAAAATTTATATGAAACACTTATAGGAGTCAACTATCATATGCAAATGGAATTGCGTTTGATTTTCGAGCTACGTTCAAAGCTTGTTTCAATAATACAATGATTGATAGTGACACCATATATTACAATTCTGGGAATTAATATTTCATTCTGGTGTAACATATTTATGAAATCATTGTATGTATATAGTGAACAGTGTTATCAATATTGTTGTTGTATCAGAATTCCTTATTTTTTAATACCAATATTATAAAGTATGTGATAATTTGTAATTCTGAAAGTTATTTAAAAAAAATCCTAAAAATGGAGATGTACAAAATAACAACGCACTTTTTTTACTATTAAAATATTTTGGAATTTAATGTCTCGAAGGAATGTTTTTTTTTAAAATATACTGCATTTATAAAATATTTGGTATTTTTTTCTATCCAGGCCAAAAAAAAGACTAAAGCGTATAATTTATTTAAAAGTATAGGTTTGATATAAGATATTTCTATTAAATACAATATCATATGAATTAGGTTAGATCACTCTCAGTTTATTTATTGAAATCTACACTGTTTATCTACATTTTGTGCCAGTTGACCTTCATATTGTACGCATTAAATTGTATATGAATTTTTTAACAAATAAATCATAATAATATTTTATAATAATAAATATTTTCAAATAATATAAAATTTATTTACGATGTTTAAATGTCTTTGTCAAATAAATCTACTTTACTGAGAACCATGTAAGCTGCTGCAAGTGTGTGTGTGCACACACACACACACACACACACACACACACACACACACACAAGATTATATAGATATCAAATTCAATACGTTTCTGCATTACGGGATTCTATTTTTATGTAAACATTAAAAAAACCTACGAAATATCAACATTTTTATATATATTCATATATGTTCGTTCAATATTCAATCATTTGAATATATTGAATGGTTAGATATCTTTTTGTTTTACAAATTTTTTTTTAAATTTTTATTTCATGCAACTCAAACTATAAATGCATTTTGTAATGGCTTCACAAAAATGTCAGGAAAATTGTCCTAAACAATTTTCAATATTATGTATGATAGATATGACCTGACATTAAACAGTGTTTTAATATTTTTTTATTCTATTTTCACAAATACATTTATAATGATTTGTGATTTCAACACCCCCAATTTTCTTTCTATTATACAAAAATATTAAAATTCATTTTTAATCCATATTGACCTCATAAAAGCTTGCAAAACTATCACAAGGAAAAATAAAATTTAATTTAAAGTATAGGAGATGTTTTTGACCCTGTGTAGCAGGCTAGCCTATAATAAACGAAAGGCTCACTTTAACTTAATGATAGAATTGCAATCTTCGGGGCGTAGAAGGAACAAGATTGAAAACTTGCTATCCAAAATACTATGAAAACTATGTTAAGTAATTTTTAATTGTTTGTTATTGATAAGAGAAATATCTGACCTATGTCAAACTTAACGACTTCATGTAGCTTTTAGAAATATCATATGGGAAGAAGCATACATTTCTTGCTCTAATTAACAGATGTTTTTGATAACATGAAACAGATAGCTTCATAACTAAGAACTAACTTGTTATAGGACTAAAATCTTTAAAGTTTCATGGAAATAAGTGTATATATATATATGTATATATATTATATATATATATATCTCAAGATAGAACACTTCAACATTTTGTAATGAAACATAATGCCGATTTATAACTGAATATATGAGATACATGCTAAAATAAGAGAAAACTAGAGTTATAAAATTTTGTTTTAGAAAAGTGCAGACACTTAATACAATTTTAATTACTAAGTTAAATAATAATGAGAATAATATTTATATTTCCATTAGTAGAAATTTGAGAACTGTTTCTCTTTTTAAGATCAGTTTTTGCACGCGAAGATTTAAGTGTTCCCGATCTGTTAAAAAAGAAATACAAAGTAAATAGAACATGTTTGTCAAATTTACAAAACAGTAAAATAATTCATTAAAACATAATTTATTTGAATAATCATAGACTAAAATAATTTTTTCTGCTAATCTATATTTCTGCTTTTTTGAAACCACACACACACACACAAGATGAGTTATATTATAAATATTTATGTACTATTAACATCATTAATCATTTAAAGTTCTGTTAAAATGAAGTTTATTTTAAGAGATTTAAAACAGAAATTTAAACAGATTTTTTTTTCATTCGTCCAAAATATAATTATTAATTAGATATTTCTTTTTCAAGCATGGAAACAAATTGTTATTTTATTTTATCTTTATCACATTTGTTTTTTATGTCAGGGTTTTAAGAAAAGTTTGTGATTAAATTGTTTATGTTAAGAAATTATTTAAACATGTTGTCTCAAAAGAAATAACAACATAACAGTTATCTATTTATAAATAAATTAATATTTGAAGTCGACATTACCTCAGTTAATTAATCCAGCATTTAAACGTAACGTAAATAACTAAAATTTATAATGAAACAATAAGTCTGTTTTATGTGAAATAAGCATTGTTTGCAGTTCCTAAATTACTATGACTGCATTAGGTAAATTAATTTTTCAATTCAAAAATGAAGAAGTTATTTTGCTATCTATTGAAGAATTTTTATAATTTATTGTTAAACACATGAATATCTCATCACAATAGTACATATTGTCAAACTTATTAAGTCAGTATTAATTAAAAACCGATATCCGATAGTTGGATTTCTTAATAGTTTTTGAGATATTATATATTATAATAAATCTTCTGTATTCTGTTAGAGAAGAATCTTAATCAGATTGAAAGAAATCAATTAAAATTATCATCAAAATTTTTTAATTGAATTTGGTGACTATCACAAAATAAAAACTCCAATTCGAAGAGATTGATCACCATACATGGACATTATTTCCTGAAATCTCAGTTAATATTTATTATATTTTATTATTTATTTACTACATATATTTTTTATACTAATGTCCATTCACATTTTTTTTTACATTTTCGTTTAAGTTAATTTTTTGATTTCAATAATAGTCTCATTTACCCGAATAATTAAAGTATTAATCTAAGCATATTTTTTAATATACATGTCATTTCCTTGAATTTATTCCGTTATTTATGAAATTCATATTTCTATTTTAAAAAATTCTATTTATATAATGAGAGGTACTAGTAAGAATTCATTTTGTTGGAACCCAAGTTCATTACAGTCTGATTTCGCTTTCCTGATTCAGCATAAATACATATTGGGATACATCGGTATCAATCATTTTTATATTTCTTCATAACTGAAGAAATTATTAGCTCATTATTTTTCTTATAATTTAAACAATTTTAAATACGATATATAGTTAATGTAACAATTGATATAAGTAATAATATTTTAAAATTCTGAATATAACTATTCCTTAAAATATATTTTTAAATTTTAAAATTTGCATAAAAATTTATTTAAATATATAAAGTTATTTCAATTCACTAGCCTGAAATAATGCCTAATGTTTGGGAATTTAAATAATGATTCACTGAGGTTCTAAACAAGTTTCTTTTATTATGTAACTCATTCAAGATTTAAATTAACGTAAACAAGTTTCATTGAAATATTTAAAGGAATATTCATCGAACCAGAATGTGAAATATTATGAATTTTAAAGGTTTACTGAAGGGAATGTAATATTCTCTGTTTCATTTCTAGCTCCCAAATATTCTGAAAAAATCTGTTCAAAGAAAAGCTTGTTTGTCCAGTAACTGAAACGCATTTCTGTACAGGATAGAATTTAAGAAACTTTGTGTAAGATTTTTAACACTTTTCCCTTTAAAATACAAATTTTTGTTATTTATCACCAATCTTAATTTAATTCTCTACAAATGTAAGAAAATAGTTGTCACAGCTTGTTTTTTTCTCTAACCAAAAATTATAAGAAATCAATTTTGTATCAATAAAATGTCACACCATATCAATTAATTAATATTTTCATCAACGCTGAATAATTTAGAAATAAATGCGTCGAAGCATCAGAATTAGTAGAAATTAATAAAAAAAAGGCATTTTAAGTATATGCGAATCTTCAACAAAAAATAACGTGTTATAAAATCATATGTGTAATTTAACTCAAGAGATTATGAAAGAGAGATTAATTGTCAGTTCCTATAAACTTAGATTTAAATTGAGAAACATTTGGGAAACTTAAAAACTCCATAAGAAAATTTATGTATGAGAGTAAAATAAAAAATGAATAATTTACTTAAATTTGTTTGAAATATGTACATTAAACCTATAAATGTTATGCGATAAACTACATTTCATAAAATATATGTATCTCATAAGCTATTTAGAAATTCTATGTTAATTAAATCGAAATTTTAAAAATGTTTATTAGTGTTGTTTTTATGATTTCTAATTTGCATGGTAAAATCAAACCAATACCATAAATCCAAAAAAACTGATAAAGAGGTGGTCTGTGAAACATTTCATCCTATTTAAAATTAAAGCAATTTAAAATGTGCTCATTTTAGTTTTATACACTTGACGCAGTTTATAATTTAGCTTCGATTAGTTTCCCACTTGATGAAATACTTTTTTAAGTATTCACTTTACTTTATATTCATACTCAAAAGAGAGATACCTCAGTTTTTTGCTGGCAAATAACGAGGAACATGCCCTTGTTGCTCGCGATTTATTATTATCATTAAAATAATTTTATAATATTTATGTGCAGCAAAAACTGAAATTTAATCAAAAAAGCTGACATAATAAAAGATCAACTAGCTCTAAAATCTATTTAAAAAAACATAAAATAAATTTATGAAGAAGTCTAATAAAAAATTATCAAACGATGATCTCAGTTTACTAATTCGAAGATGTACAATTTACAGTAACCATTGCTTTTTAGAATATTACAATCCTAATAAGTAGATATAGTTGGAGTTTTAATATGCTTTACACTCTAGTTATAAATTGTTTTTATAATGTATTTTCTCCAAAAGAACAGTCCAAGATTATATTGTTTACTGTAAAGTAGACGCAAGGAAATTATTAAATTACTATGTTATCAACGATATTATTTACATCATAAACATCTAGATTCGCACATTATGTTACAAGCCAAAAGTATTAAAAATTCTAAAATGCCATGTGATATGTGTTTCCCGCAAGTTCTCATATTAAATGCTGTTACAGGAAAGAATAAAGAAGTAAGAAGATTTTTTAATATTTTTCTTTCATAAATAACTAATTCAACTTCCCCAAATTCCTTTCACTGAAGCTTATCTTTTCACCATTTTGAAAAAAAAAACATTACAGCATTACTCCGCTATTTTTAAAGTACGGTTTATATTCTTGATTTTGAATTTATGTAAAATGCTTCTCGAAACGAGAATCGTCTCCAGCTAAACATTTGCATAAATTTAGGTTAAATACATTACATATTTCTGCGTATGGCATTTAAAATGCAAAGTACATTTAAGAGATTTCAAATTAAAAGTAGAAGTTGTTGGTGATAAAATTGGCATATGGAAAATGAATTCAAAAGTTACTAATTATTCGGCAGTAGCATTTTGTATTAAATTAATATGAAAGTACAAATATTGAATAAAATTGACTGATATTTAAATTTGGTATTTATCAAGAGATGTATGCCAGATTAGAAATTGTTCGTATGGTAATGAATTTTTTGTACATATAAATTGGTGAAATTTGTAAACATTATTTTCTTTTCTTATATGATTATTCTATAATCATAATCTTGTGCTTTTAAAGACTATAGGTTAAAAAATATATTACAAATTCTTTGCAGAAGAAAATTATTAATATTTGCAATAGTAATAGGGATACAGAAGAATATGTTTGTCATAACTAATGAGAAAAATTACGAGTTAAATTAAGAAGTTAGAGTAGTTTATAATTTTTAATGTAAATGGAAATTTAAAATAAAGTTTAAAGTATAAAAAAAGTGAAGGTAGGGATTTTATGGATTCTTATAAGAACATTAATGCTTGGGTGGCCTCTTTCTGTAGTAATAAAAACTACGCATTATATCAATATTACAAGCGATTCCCTACTTCTTAAACATTTTTAAAAAAAAATTAATAGGAAAATCATTATTTTTAGGCTCGTTAATTAAGCGATTAACTTGTATGATAAATTTTAGGATATTGCAAATAAAGTATACGCGTTTTAATTGATTAAATATTACATTTGTGTTTAATTGTAATTGCAATTTTTAAAGAAATTTTCGATTTCCAATATATTAATTTTAAAATTAAATTGAACTAGTTATATCTAAAATATTTATAAATGTAGGTGAATTTTCAATGTTTATAAATAAATCTGAGAATTGACTGTTATTGTTGGAAATATTAGTTTTAATGATCGGAAAACGAGCTTTCCCTTATTAAAACCAATATTTCTCATAATGTTTCTTATTACTATTAGCAAACATATTCTTTATATGGTTGCTAATAGCTATAAGCAACCATATAAATAATATGGTTTTGTATTTAATATATAATTTTATTTAATACTTATTCTAATTTATTTATATATATTTCATATATATATTATAATGTATTTGATACATATTTCTCATTGTATTTCTTTGCCTATCCTTAATTATATTGCTTTGTTTTTTTTAATGTATTAATTTCAGTCCATTTATTTCATTTTTGATATAGTTGCATTTTCTCCTTGTACAGGCCCTCTTAGGGAGCACTCTAAGATGCCTTGTACAGGCACTCTTTTGTACAATTTAATGGAATCAAATTGTACAAAAGTAATGAATTTATTTTTATTAAAAAATAAAACAAACTCTGTATGTTCAACCAGTAAAGTATTAAACTAAGAACTTTTGCATATTTTTTCTATTTTTGTTATTAATATTAACTTATAATTGCTTATATTCATCGAAAAAGGGAACTCTTTTAAAATATGAAATGTATTTTTTTTCAATGGAACTTTAGATTTTCGGAAATATCATGCGGCAATCTAACAAATTTTAATTAAGTACTATCAGAATATTTTTTGTATATTTTTGCACATAAATTATACATGCTCTGATTGTATAGATATCTATATAACTAAACAAAGATACTAAATATATAAATGAATGATTCTAAAACCAAGAAGAGTTCAGACCATTTTAGTAAATCAACTAATTTATAAATTAAAACTTATCAAAAAATTTCTATTTTTAAATTATACTGAATATATTTACAACTACTATGTTCGATGATTACTAAAATTATTTATGTGTAATATTAACGTATAGTTATGGCCGAAAATAAATTCAATTTCTTTAAAAAAATCCAAATATAAGTGACTCCTTATATTTATTGGAAATATTTCATAACACTAATTTAATTAATAAATTAATTTATATTCATTATTTATAAATTAGGGTGAAACTTCTATGTTTATATATTAATTTAGGATTCATCTGTTTAGTAATTCTTTTTTGATTTATCTGAATGAAGTTTAAAATAATCTAATTTTACTAAACTTCAAAAATTAACCATAGTAAAGTACACTTTTTTTTAAATTTTTCTTAAAGTTTCTACAGTAAAACGATACATATTTTCTTAATTTAAATAGGAAATATTTGATATTGCTTAAGCATTAGAATTTTTCTGTAATGGCTTTGATAATATGTTTTAAAAATTGTTTACTTAATTTAGAGTAAATAAATGCAGAATAAAAAGTAGAAAGAAAAATTTTCTTATGTAAAAAATGACGGATGTATATCAAATATTGTTTATCAGATTTGTTTCAAAGAAGTAAGCCTCACAAAGAACACAAAGTATTCTCTTTTCGTACACTGATCATAATGCTTTGTAAAATATGTCAAAAAATACGAGTTATTTTTAAGCTATGAAACTTCCTGAAATTACATCATAGACTAAACTCTTTGCACGAAAAGAAAATGAAAACATGTTGACGTTAAATAATCGAAAAATCTAGCAAAAATAAAAGTGAGGATGTAAGTTTACTTCAAAACCATGAAGATAAAAGACAAAGACTAAAAGACAAATCAAATTACAGTGAAGCTTTGTATGTTAAATATTGAGCTTCTGGGAAAGATAAACTTCAGGAAAACAGAAAGAGAAAATAATATTCTGGGCAACAT
>JAPDSC010033478.1:0-17018 GCA_026290005.1 Latrodectus geometricus
AACCTGATTTCTGTTTAAGATGTTTGCATTTTATCTGCCAAGATAATATGTAAAAAGTATATCCAGTATATTTATTGTATTTTTTACACTTCTGAAATAATATATAACTAAGGCTCAATTAATGAATATGTTAGAATCATTTTCTTATAAAAAATTTATAGTTTTTTTTTTTTTTTTTTTACTAAAAATTAAATGAAGATAATTTAAGTAAACCTTATTATTTTTCTTCGAAAATAATAGGGTTAATAATTGGAAAATTTTTCTCATTCGTAATTAATAGTATACATTATTTTATTTTGATTGTTTTTTAATAACTTTAGAATCCATTCACTCAAAGCCTACATTTTAAGTTAAGAATATTATAAAATATTTGAAATGGTGTCAAGAGTTTATTGCTACAAAATTATTATAATGAATTTAACAGAAACTACAATATTGTAAAAATAATTCTTTAAATTCTTATTATTGCTAAGACATATAAACATATAATATAAAATATTTAAACAAATAGTAACTACTTTTTAAGTTTTTAAATTTTCATATTACGAATTTGTGGAGTCAAACAATGGAAATATTTTTTTAAATTTATTTTGAAAATATAACTTTCAAAATCAATCACAGAAAATAATATATACGTGGCTGGTTAAAATGGATATCTAAAACAATTCGCTTGGTTGTTTAACGAGGTGCTTGATGGTCTGAAGGGAATGTTTCAAATCTTATTGCATATTGCTGGAAAAAGAAACGTATTTATTTATTTTTAAAGCAAAATTCTTATTAATTTTTATCAATATACTTATCCCACATGTCTGAGATGTTTAATTATTGTAGTTAATAATATTAAGACATTATAACATTGACACAATCGAATTCTTCTCAAGAATATATATTCAATCAGTCTATTTCTAAGTGAAAAAATTTTACTGTTGATTTCAATTGTATTTCACCTGTAGATTATAAATTTATTTCAATTTCCTGTTTATAATATTAAGGAATATTTTTTTAATTAAAAAATCTTTTTTAAAAAAGTTCATTCTAAGCCGATTGTACATGTGAAAATAATATTTTTTCTTATGCGAACAGAATTTCTCGTAAGCAATTTTAAATATCAAGATAATTTTTTTTTTTTTATTGTTTGGTTGGGTTTTGTGGTGCAAAGTCCAAAAAAGGACAAGCCAAGGCAAATCTAAGTTTTAGATGTATGATTTTTTATTCAAACCAATATTAAAATATTTTAAAATAGATCTTACCATAACATTTAAAACTTTACGAAACAGCAGCTAATATATGCTGTATAATTAATAAATATTAAGTAAATTGCGTACGATATTTAAAATTAGATAAAATGCATGAAGGCTTCTGTTCTCGTTAGAACATTATAATGGAGAATAATTTATTACAATGAAATGTAATAATAAATAATCTTGCGGATTTATGAATAAAATTTATTTAATGTTGCGGATAATGTTATTTTATCACCATTTCATTATTAATTCTTTGTCTTTGCTTTTCCCATAATTAACTGTTTAAAAAAATAGTAAAAATGTTTTACAGTTTTTTTTAGTTTAAATAGATATTTAAAAATTTATTTCTTAAAAATCTATATTATATTATATTTTCATTAGTAAATAATAGTACGTAAATATAAATTAAAGAGAGAGAGATAAATACTGAAAATAATTTCATAACTTTTGACTTTGTGATTTGCTCTGGAAATTTCTAAGCACTTACATTTGAATATTTATTTGATTTTCCTTTCAAATATTTAATTATTCTAAATTTAAGCAAAACTCTTTATTTTGAATCTGCTTAAAAACAAACCTCTTCCTAAAATTATCCTTCTTACAAACTTTTCTGTGTACCACGTGGTTTTAAAAAGGTCTTCACTATTACTTTCCTCCATAGTTTAAGATAAGCGTTATTTCTTAAACTATGGAGGAAAGTAATATATTCTATTAAAAAATACTATATTCTATTAAAAAAATAACAGTATGTTTAATACGAATCTTGATCTAAGTGACAAGCATTTGGTAAGAGATTTCATCAGGTCTAGGCTGGTCCCATTTGCCTGATATAAGATTCTCTTCGATTTTGATAATCTAATAGTGCAATTGTAGATTAGATTATGTCCGTCAATAAATCTTAGAGATGTCCACCCAGTAATTTTTTTGAGTCCTAAAAAAAATGTGACTAAAATAATTAGAGCTTAACAAGCTAGCAAATGTTTCTCAGAGGACATTAGAAATATCTACCTCTGAGGGATATACAGCAGCTTCAGTTTTTAAAACAGGAATGGAATAATTTTGATATATACCATTGGCTGCTTTCACTTTACTCCAAAGATGTTTTCTACATGTCGATGAGGACGCATAACGAATCCAAGATTCTCTCAGACTCTGAGGTCTTACCCTCTAGCTAAAGCTTTGACTTTTTAAAAGCAGGAAGATTCTCTTTCGTTGCTTAGATGATTCTTTGAGAGAATCTATATATGTAAACTATCTTAATACATTGAAACGTATTTTCTCTAAAATGAAGTGAAAACTTGTGAAAGTGATTGCTACACCTTCATGTTGCTTGCTCTTATTTAGATACAGTTGCATGTATAATAAGTAAAGAGAAAATTTGATGGATTTTCCTCAATATTTGCATGTATGTCCAAAAGTTAAAAAAATAAACTACGTTTTTCAAATTTTTTTATTTACTCCTGGAAAAGTAAGCGTTGCTAAAAACATACACCCCACAAACCACGAGTTTAACGTGCTTCATGCAGAATTTTATTTCCAAATTTTTTGCATCATTGATAAATAATTAAGATACTAATATTATAGGATTAAATAGTTATTATATTCATGATTCTCGCGTTCACTCAGTTTTAAGTCCTCCTGTTCACAAGTTTAATTCTTCTTTTATTATATGGTGTTTTACATACAGATAATTTCAGATTTACAGACATGTATTATATTTATTCAATATGCATATAAATGAATTGGCTTAAGTAAAACTAACCAACGCAAACACACAAAAATTAAAGATTACTTAAAAAATATTTCCTATTTAGTGAGTTTTGAAAATTAGAGCGTCTGTTAAAAAATTCTAAACAACTTATGTATGATTTAAAAGCTTTAATTAAATTTTTGGAAAACGAATATGTTTCATAATATTGAGGAAAAAAATTCCTTTAAATTTTGATGATACATTTATTTTTAAAAAACTTCTTTCTAAAGCTAGTCAGAAGAAGACTGTATTAACATTTAGAATTAATATAACAATAAATAAGATAATGAAATTAAATCTTATTTATATCAAGATCTCAGTTCAAACTGTAGTTCAGCTTAAAATATTGCTCACATTTAGTTGAAATCTACATGAAAATAGTTGAATTGTTTTATTTATAAAGCTTGAATTATATTATTCATATTGTATGAAAAATTGGTATTTATTTTACTCAATAACATTAATTTTTTTCATTTTTCATCATTTTTTTATTAATTAAATATCTGGTTTTATTTAGATTTATGTTTCATAAATAACTTTTGTATAAATTCTGTGTTTAATTTAAAAAAAAAAGCTGTATTAAAGGCTAAAATTAATATTACAAATTTTGTTTACTTCTCAAAATTTATTTTTCATTAATATTATTATTTTCCTACAACTTACTTTATGATTGTAGGTACACATTAAAAAATTAGAAACATTATTGTTTCAAAGTGAATAAAACAAATGTTTTCTTTTCTCGTTAGAACGTTATAATGGAGAATAATGTATTACAATGAAATATAATAATAAATACTCTTACGGATTTATGAATAAAATTGATTTAATGTTACAGACAATGTTATTTTCCCCCTTTCACTATTAATTCTTTGTCTTTGCTTTTCATATAATTTACTGTTTAAAAAAATAGTAAAAT
This sequence comes from Latrodectus geometricus, assembly GCA_026290005.1. Classification (NCBI taxonomy): domain Eukaryota; kingdom Metazoa; phylum Arthropoda; class Arachnida; order Araneae; family Theridiidae; genus Latrodectus; species Latrodectus geometricus. The sequence continues at coordinate 3,911 of JAPDSC010033478.1, forward strand.
AGTTTAACAGTTTTTTTTAGTTTAAATAAATATTTAAAAATTTATAACTTAAAAATCTATATTTCATTATATTTTCATTAGTAAATAAAAGTACGTAAATGTAAATTAAAGAGAGAGAAAAAAATACTGATAATAATATCATAACTTTTGACTTTGTTATTTGCTCTGAAAATTTCTAAGCATTTACATTTGAATATTTATTTAAATTTCCTTTCAAATATTTAATTCTAAATTTAAGCAAAATTCATTATTTTTAATCTGCTTAAAAACAAACCTCATCCTAAAATTATCCTTCTTACAAACTTTTCTATGTACCATATGGTTTTCAGAGGGTCTTTGAATTCCCAGGGCATTTTCTCAGTGATCTGTGATTAATCAATCACTTACAGGAAATGGTCAAGGCATATCGAATCTCCCCTTTGCAGTTGGAGAGATTTAAAATATACCAAAGTTGAGAATGTTATTGCGTTTAGAAATTTTAGATTGGTGAAATAAAGAAATTTTGTTATTGTATTTGAGAATAATAATTTCGTGTATTTGTATCGAAAATTATCTTATATAGTAAAATAAGTACTCTCTTATACATACCCCCTAAAATTTAAAAGCTTTATTATAATGGATGATTATGATATAGAAATTAAAATTGGGGAAAGAAGATTGGATTAATGAAAATTTGAGTCAGATGAACAAAATAATACAGTTAACAAAAATATATCGTTATTTAGAAGAATAAAAAGAGAACAATGTTAGCCAAAAACTAAATTTAAAAAATGGATATTGTCAAAAACAGAATCTAGAAAAGTGATATTATAAAAAATGATCATACGAGTATTTATACTTATATATTCGAATTCAAATGAAATAATGATTTGTCAGTAAAATATATTAGATAAAACAGATTCATTAAGGAAATAGAAATAAAATTAAAATAAGCTGAACTGATAATTTCAAAAGGCATGCAAACTACTGTACTTCAGATGCATATCAAGCTTCTTTTTATTAATAATTTCTCCTTCGGAAATTTCAATATGAATCAATTTATTGTATTGACTTCATATAAAAAAAATCAAGTGAATGTATGAGGTCTTCAATATAAATATTCAATTAATTATTTATTCAATTCAATTAAATTGCTTGTTTAATTTTTTTATATCGAAATGAGGTCCTTGCTTGTCAGTGTGTATACAAGGTCCTCGTTTGCCTGTATGTATATAAAGTCCTCGTTTGCCGGTATGTATGGGAGGTCCTCAGTTGCCTGTGTGTATATAATGACCTCGTTTGCCGGTATGTATGGGATGTCCTCGGTTGACGGTGTGTATATGATGTCCTCGATTGCCTGTGTGTATATGATGTCCTCGATTGCAGGTATGTATATTATGTACTTTGAGGTAAGAAATATTAATGCATTAAGTAAAGTAAATTAAAATTATAATATTTATAATTCAGTGGGCTGATAAGTGTATAGTAAAGTTCTTTTTTATAAGATTTTATATTAAGAGTTTAACGCATTGATATAATGTATTGAAAATTTCAATTTCTGAACAAGTATAATTAAAACCTTTTGATAAATTTTTAATTAACATTAATTTTAATTTCTCAAATAATTTATACATAAGTTCTGAAATAAATATCAATGAAGCAACAGGAGAATATAAATATATTTACATTTTATTTTTTAAAAATGTAAATAAAACGAAGCTTAACATATTGATTAAATTAGAATGCAAATTAAAGAAATGTACAATTTGTTAAATAAAATTAAAATTATATTATATCATTATCAGCATATATCAGCTTAACATTATATCATTAATTTTTTTTTCGAAGGAAGAAAATTTTTTAAATAAGAAAACTTTTCAATAAAAATATAAGCATGAAATTTTTTTATAACATATTACAAAATAATTTTTATATTTAAAAAAATGAAATTTGCATTAAATTAAAAAAACATTAAATTTCAGAATCTACTAAAGAAGCTTCTTTTATTCTCAACGAATTTGCAATTCTACAAAAAGTAAACTCAAATTTGATGTAGTTAAGTTTACTTAAATTTTTAATTTACTTAATAAGAATATAATTAATTATTTAGAAATATAAAGAAAAACAATTTTGTATCCCTAATAATACACTAAAGAACTAAATATATTAGTCTTTATAAAGTTATCACAATAAACGATATTATTATAAATCTGTTTGATATACACAATGTGTATTTTATTACCTAACCGAGAACATACTCAAAACTAGGATTTTTCCGAATTACCGAGGACCTCATATTTTACAGGATACGCACTTTTAACACAGTACACAAAAATCTAATATAAAAGGTGTAAACCGAGGACATCATTAAATTTCAATAAAAAATGACAATTAAAAACTAAAATGTATAATTTAAATGTAAAATAAGAAAAATCAAATCAAGAGCATTCTTAAATTTCAATGAAATTTAAAATTTAAGTTTAAATTATGTAATTTCCGCACAAAAATAGCAAAATGGAACCGAGGACGTCTTCGGTTCCGCTGAGGTCCTCGGTTAGAAGGTGTGTATACACTGTTTTGTCCTCGGTTTCCTCCTATTGCCAACACACACACACACATATATATATATATATAGAGAGAGAGAGAGAGAGAGAGATATCACAAAAATATACGATAATCCTGATAGTCATTTCTTAATTCCTTAACAAAAAAATAACATTAACATGAATATTATGATTTTTTGATTTTTACTTTTAGAAGAAGTTTAATATTTTGTTGCCTTTTTTTGTAGATTACTCTTAAAATTTTATTAATAATATAAAAAATTTGTGTTAGTTATTTTCGCAGAAAATGACTTTAATTTACTGAAATATTTTGATAGTTTCAATAATTAAATAGTGTAATTTAAACTTAGGAACACAAAGAAATTCCTTTTCAATTAAACTTTAATGAATTAAGTATATTGCTAATTGAAAATAATGATTTTTTAATATTATTATAATTGAAAATAATATAATTGAAAATATTAATATAATTGAAAATAATGATAAACAAATATTATAATATTTGTTTATGCTTGTTAAATCACATTCATGGCATATTTTACCTACGTTTCTCTTAAAATTTTAGAATAGTGTTAGATCTTAAAAATTTTCCGGCAAATAATTAATTATGAAATGGCTGTGTGATATTTATTTTAGAAATATTAAAAAACTGAATTCCTTAGAAATCTCGCATTTGCTCTTAGAAATGGAGAAAAGCATTCATTCCTTCAGCTGACATTCATTTTACAGTAATCGGTATTATACTTTTATACCTCATAATGAATTGATATGATCATGTGTAGACCCTGTTGATCAAGTGATACTCAGCTTTAATGAATTTCATTATCTGTTGTTGATGGCAGTGTGTTTTGTTATTTTATTCCCTTTGTAAGAATGACTTTTGAAGCAGGATGACGTAGTGGTTGTGCTTCGCAATCTCGAAGCACAGGTCCAAGGTTCGATCCTGGGGCCGGGGAAGCTTGACTCAGCCTTTCATGCTTTCAGAGGATTGATAAAACTGAGTATCAAGCACGATAGAGAACTAAACGCTAGAGGCTTTCACGTCAGGCTGATCACATAACCGTGACGTATGCTTCACATCTCAGGACCCTCTGCCATGGTAACAATTATGGGCATCTATGTAGACCTTGGTCCCATGTGGGCTGTTGTTCCGTTGAAATTCTTTTGAAAATGGGTTTTCTTGTTCTGAATTTCGGTGAGATTTAAAATTTTATATTTTATTCATTTATCCAAAAAAAAAAAAAAAAAGATATTAAAAACTTTAATAAATTAACTCAACTATAAATATTGGTAATCGAGTGATTATGAACATTAGTAATTAGTTTGATTTCTGATTTTGGTTACACTTAATTTCCTTAAAACATATTTCATGTTATTTTTGCTACAGAGAATTAAGTTGAAAAATTTATCACGGGTTCCAAGCAAATGCGATATCTATTAAATAATTGTTGATTTTTCACGGGTAAGAGAGATTCTTACAAAGGAATTATATAAAATGAGAGTGTTAACAAACAATATTTTTTATTATTCAGCATTTTTGGGAAAAAAAGGAGATTTTTTTCATTAAACAATTAAAAGATAATATTTTAATTAGTAAGGTGTATTGTTATCTTAATTTGCAAGATGTTATTACAATTAGTTGATTTAAATCGTACAACAATCAATTAAATTAAACATATCTGCGCAGAAACATTGAATTGTAACACATAAACTAGAAGATTTTTAATTACCAAAGATTGTATAACATTTATAACATAACTTACATCAAACCTCAGTACTACACTGAACGCAAGAGGTCCTCGTTGCAATTTATATATATTTTTTTTACATAGCTCGGTTTTTCTTTGTTTTGATAATTGTATGAGAACCATGTTTCCCAGATTGGGCCTAAGGAATTTATTATTTTTCTTTTGTGTTATTAAATATATTTTTCAACTTTTCAACAATTTATTCATTTAGAAAGTGTCAGTGTCTTTGCTGTTTAAGTTTCTGGTTGTTCGAATTTTATTCAATCACTAAATGATGATTTTAATAGTTTTTAATTTAAAATACGGAAAAATAGATTAATCTTATGCATGGATCAATTTAATATGGATAAAAAAAAAGTTTCTGACTAATAAAATATTAAACTTTAAAAAAAAAAAAAAAAAAAGCCTGCAGTTTTTTAAAAGTGCAATTTTTTCAGCAACAAATTGCACTTCAGAAGCACTGGTAAATTCTAAATTATCAATTGAGGTGTCTATTTTGGTGAATTTCCAACTGAGAGGCTTATTTAATTTTTATTCTAAAAAGAATTGCAGTACATTGGGTAACACTGCATTATGCGCACATTGCGCAAAACACATTCCTCCCTAATAAAATTGGTGCATGATAGGTGCAGACGCCAGGTAGAACCAGTGATTGGAAAACTACGACGTGATAACAGGTGAGTTTAGGGTGGGCTATCCGGAGGACCGCTCAAGTATATGCGGAGAGAGGTCTACTAGCTTTAAGTTATTTCACTTTAATAAATAAATATTCTTTTCAGTTCTTTGGCGTTTTATTTTTATCAATTGATTTTCTGATAAAGGTGTGCTATTTGAACACATAATAACTATTCATGCGAGAAAATTATTTCAGACATGAAGGAGATGGAGATTTATTTTAAAAAAATGTCCATCCTCTCATTGAACTTAATGTACTTTCTTTCTTTTAATTTCTCCTTTGTCTACTCTGAATAGAATCCTTTGACATCGCCTCTTTTGCTCGGACTTCATAATAAAGCTCAAAAATAATGAAGCAGACTGTAATTATCTCACTGAATCAAAAATTATGAAAACTGAATTAAAAATTTTTAATACTCTTCCATTTTGAGAGGCTTTTGGCGAATTTTTTCTCCCAAATCACTAAACAAAATATTGGAAACAAAATATTCTTTTTATTTATATATTAAAAAAAAACTCTTGTTTGGAATTCCTTGCAAAGATAAAGGATTATTATTTGTTTAAGCGATTTTCCATCAAAAGCGCGGCGATTTCATATTAAAAAAATCACTGGTGATATTCATGATTGTTTTATTTCTTCCCAAAATAGAAGTGCAGCAATTTTTCTTCATTAATTAAAAAAAAATTGAAATTTGCAATGGAAAAAATTTTGGTTCATAGGAAAGCAAAGCACCGATAGTTAACGAAAAGAAAGAAAATACGATTACGCTTGCGTCTATTTCACATATTTTATTTTTTCTCTTATATTATACCCTTTGAAAAATTTCCAGATAAATTTTTTGACACTTTTTTATAGTTTTATTGTTTTTATCATACATAAATTACAAGTATGTTTCCTTAAAATATTAACAATGATAAGCATGCTTCCTAAAAATATATATTATATAATTACTCTGTGAAGTTGCCTTTGTATGTTTGCGGGGTTAACCGTTACATATACGTTAACCGTAACATATACGTTAATATATGCAACTGTAATTCGTAAATTGCTCAGATAATCTGCTCATTACGCCAGTCATTCTTCACGAATGATCAATACATATTGCATATGAATAAGACATCTTTCCTGAAATAACAACAACATTTCTGTAAATTAGTATTATTTATTTTTCTACAAATGAAAATTCAAATTTAATGAAATAATAAATAAGTTAGTTTATAGAATCAATAATGTGAATCAGTTAAAAATTATAAATAACTGAATGACTCAAAAGGTGGCGCATCCTTTTCAATTTCGAGTCTTATAAGAAGTTCTATAAGATGCCGGATATCATTCATGTCAACCAATCCAATCGCATTAGATGGTCAGGACAAATTTACACATCGGACATTAGCGAAAGAGAGGCCGACCGCACATTTGGTGGTGAGACTGCATTGAAAAAGATCTTGGAAGGATCGATGCTGGAAGATGGAGGACAATGGTGTCTAACAGCACAAGATGGCGAACATATATTGAGATGGTTTTGGACCGTAGTAGTGCCAAAATAGAAATGGTTTATTTTATTAAAAAATATTTTTTTTCTGAAATCCAAGCAATCAATAAAAAAAATCGATAAATTATTTGAAAAAAAAATCTTTAAAAAACAACTTGAGGTTTTAAGGAAGCTATTAATGTTCATATAACCAAATTAACGTGAAGACAATTCTCGATTTCGCCCATTAATTCAGAAAATCGAGTTAATCTGCATATATGCACTTTAACAATATTTGAGTAATTGCCATAGTGAAAACAGAGACTAACATAATGATGTATTCCGACAAATAAAATAAGGATTTTAATAAAACAAACGGGCTATTAACTGCGCAAAGTATCCGCACTGGGGCTGAAATTTAAATTTTCATTGTATTAGAGTTCGCTGTAAAGGAACTAGATTGCATTTATAAATTTTTCCTACTTCCATTTGATATTACACACTTACCTTAAAATAATTCTTTAAATTGTGCTAACAAGATTTTCCGTTAAGAGAAAGAAATGTGAATACAAAGCGAACAAGAGAATACGGGAGAACAAAATGGTGACGTTAGGATTTAGGAATGCGCTTAAAGAGAGATCATACACTGTTGGTTTCCTGCTGAAACGTCACTGTCTAGAAAATGACTCATAATTGAGAATAAATATCAATGCATATATGCTAGAGTTGAGTATCGAACCCATAAATTGTTGAATAGAAGATCATAGTGATGACTACTAGTTCTACAAATTCAACTAGTAGTCGACAAAATTAGCCGAAAATAGATCTCAAATAAATGCTTGATTTTTTTTTTTAATACTATCTCTTATTATGAAAAAGAAAATTTTTAAAAAATCTTGAAAATTCAGGAATTCTACATTTTTTTAATTAAGCAAAAATTTGATTTAAAAATAAAATTCCCAAAAAACAAATTCGTCCGATAGGAAATAAGAAATTATTTAAGATGATTTCTTAATAATCTTAAGACCTTAATTACTAGCATTTTACATGCAAGATACCTGATTAATTTTTTAATATATTTAATTTCAATTCCCAAAATTTGTCTGCTCAAAACAAAATAATCTAGAATAAAATTAAAAGTACATTTCTTTCTGGAACATATTTAATTAAAAGAAGTGTCATATATAATGTGCAGCTCTGTTGTTTTATTTGGACTTACTTTATTTTATATATAATTACTTTCTTTTGTATTTACATTTGAAAGATTTATTTAGACAATTTTAAATAGACAAAATAAAATAAAATTCTAAATTTGTCTAAATAATTTTTTATTTTATTGCACTGGCTTTATACTGCAATGCAAACGAATAAAATTTTCAGAATCACCGCTTTTTTCCTCTTTTTAGTACCTTATTTCATAACCCAATATTTAAATTAGGAAGTCATTTTCGCAAGCTATCCATTCCTTATCACCCCTTCAACTTATTTTTATAGCTGTTTGCAGTGGTGCCGAGTTGTAACTCAACACGAGCAAGCAATGGATGCACAACTCGTAAATAAGATAGTCTCTCCTCTGTTGATGACTGCTCGAGGTTATGCAGTATGGCAATTAAACACTGGACGGGGAAGGACTATTGGAGGTGGGTATCTTTGTTTGAAAACTGAAGTTCCTAAAATATATTGGGATCGGTGTCGAGTTTCAAGGCGCTTCTCTTTGTAGGAGTAGGAAATTGCAAGGGGTGAAAACATTCATTCTTCGCGGGAATGTTTTACTACATTCCGGCAGTTAAGAACAGGAAGTCTGTCTTTTTCTCTAGCCAAGAGACTCAACCACTGCAGGTGGACAATAATTCACTTTTTTTTTTTGAAAAATCCTAGAAGGCTGAGAAAGGGATTGGTGTTGAATTTCTTCAAAGCTCTTTTTTGTAGAAATGGTGAATGGAAGATCCAAAGATAACATTGTCAACGATTCTACCAATGTTTGCAAAACTTTTTCATAAACATTTTTCATTCAATGTTAATATTCATATTTTGTTTCTATTTATTTTCAGAATTTATATTTGTATTTGTTAAAAATAAATATATTTAAGTAATTCAATAATAATTGTTAAAGATTTTCATGTTAATTAAAATAGAAAATTAGATAAAGTAAGAAAATAATTTCTATTTCAACTAAATCAGCTTAATTTTTTGTTTCAATTTAGTAAAATATTTTAATGAAATATAGAATTTTATAGTTAAATGGTAAATAGTTTGTGAATAATTGATATGTGCAAGGATTATATATAATCAATTACAAAAATTTTTTGGTTTGTTAAAAAAAGAAATTATTAATTTTTGTTGAAAGTCTGCTTAGAAAATTACAGCAACTAATCAAAAAGAAACAAATTTTTTATATTTTTCTATTGTTAAACATTAACAAAATAATTATATTAATATTTGTGATATTGTAATAAATAGTAATTTTTTTTTTGTAAAAGACGATTATTTGTATATATTTTTATGTAGTAAAAAACCAGGTTCTTCTGCAATAAAAAAAATTCCTTTAATTCATATATCTTGTCTTAATTTCAATAATCTTAAATAATTTTTGGATAAATAAATTAGCACTGCAATTAAAACTGGTTTAGTAAATTTTAAATAGAGATGATCACTGTATAGTAGAGTAACTGACTCACTTAAAAAATTCATTGAATATCAAAAAATACAAAACAGTTTCACAAAAATTCAAAATTTTATGTAAAATATTGAGTAATGTTTAATACAAAATTAGGGCTTAATAAATATATTTTATTTACATTAAGCCATAATTAAAAAAAATACACATTTGCTAATACATGGTTGTATAAATAAAGAAAAAAAAGAGTTAAAACTGACTAAACTTATTTATATGAATAAAAATTAATAGCTTCGTAAAAATGTAATAACTTTTTTTTCCAATATTTCAAACTCTATATAATAGTTTAATAGTTATTAGAAAAATATAATAGTTACTAGTAAAATATAGTGAAACTAAACAATGGTAGAATTCAAAAAATACATATTTATATGGATCAAAATAAAAAAAAATAAGAAGAATAATTAAAATAACGATGAAAGTATATAAAGGATTTTAATTTAAACAGTTTGTTTTTAATTTAAAAAGCCGGAAAACCAAAATAAAATACATTTGTATTTAACAAGGCTCAAATAAATACGTTCATTCAGCATCAATGTATTTTTATAATTAGCCGTCTAGTGGTTAGCGTACTTGACTACGGATGAGGAGGACCTGGGTTCGAGTCCCGCCTCGGGCATGGATGCACTTTCTTTTTTTCTGTGTTTCTTGTCCTTTCCTCAGATGATGGATGAATGTGGCCCGCCCTATAAACGGGTTTGTGGTGGTGTGACGTGGGTGTCCTCCGTGGCGCCCTCTAGAACTGTATTCTAGGTGTTGCCTGAGCGTGCGAGTTAGGAGTCATCGGAAGAAGGCTTATTGACATTTTCGCCGTCGCTGATATATTGGCTAAAGAAGCATCAATTGTGCTCTATACCTTCAAATGTCTAGTTTCTTTTCATAATTTAAGTAAAATATCACATTAAAATTAATAAAACTCAAATTATTTTTATTTTTTTTTAAATTAATTTTTGATTTGTTTTAAAGTAATTTTTTAAAATAACTGTTCGTTATTTAACGATAAAAGAATTTTGCTTTACTTGATGTTTATTTTTTCTCAGAAAAAAAAATAGAATAGGAAATTTTAATTTAATATCAATAGAAAATTTTAAAATTGTTTACCCTGTTATTTTTTACTGAAACAGTGATATGTAAAATTTTATATTAGAATTTTAATATCACAACTATAACAAACTCCATTTCCTTAATGTTGAAACAAGTAGTAATTTACACTAAAATTGAAATGCGGCGTTGAGTCAAAAGTATTTATAATTTTAAAAAAAAATTAAATTTTTATATTATCTATCGTATTACAACTAGACACAATCGAAAGTATACATTTATTGAAAAATAGCAAGACATAAAAAATTAGATTGTTTATCCTGTTGGTTATTTGTTAAGAAAATATTTCTATGATGTTAAACATTTGAATTTTAATGTCACAATTAGATAAAACTGCATATTCTTGAATTTAAAGAAATAAGGGAATAACACAAAAAATAAAACACAAATTATATACAACAACAAATTAGAAATATAATTTCATATCTAATGAAATGTTATTTATCCAATGTTTTTAATTTTCGTTTTCTTGGGAGTTTTTTTTTTTTTTGACATATCATTTTTATTGAATAATTTTTCAAAAGTATATTAGACGTCACCCAAACAATTCGCCTTACTATGTCTTCAGGTGTATGGCCAGAGAAACAAGTACCTACATCATTGTAAATTTCAAAGTTATTCATTAACGACATTATTAATTGAATCATAAATTTTCTTTGGTTAGACTCCTTAAGAAATTTACCTTCATAATCAGGAGACAATAATTTTTGGGCTATTATGAAAGAAAAACTTACAACTCTAATGACATCAGAATTAGGAAAGTGTAATCTTCCTCTATTTAAATCTGAAATTAATTTATAAGCATCTTCAACAGCTAACTCCTTGTCTATAACTAACTGTTCCTTGCATGACTCACATTTTAAATTTTGCATATTGTATATACACAATAACCTGCCACATAAACTAAAATTGGCAAGCTAGATTCAATATTTTTAAAATCTGAATTATTAACTGAAATTCCTAATTTATTTATTTCAAAATTTACCTCTCTTCCTTTCCAAGAGCAAAATTAAGTCAGAACTATGAATTAGATTAAAACTATACAATTACAGCAATAGATTGTTTATTAAAAATATTATATTATGGAAATAATGGCTGATTTCACAATAATTTGATATCAATGTGCATTAATATTCATGAATTTATGTATTTATAAATTTGACATATATACTAAAAGATTACACATTTATTGAATTACTGTATGATTAAAAATTCATTTTTAACATTTCCCCTTAAGCGTTTATACAAATATCCTTACATTTATAGAATAATTTTATTATAATTTTATATTGTTCTTTCTCTTAAACTTTCAAATATTCGTGAAACACTTTATTTTAACATTCAATTAATAATATGATATAGTAAAATAATACGAGTAAACTCACATGCATTCTAAATAAGAATGATAATTAAATGTATGGAACTTACCGTTGATGACTTCGTTGGTTTAAAATCCTTTCTTGGAATCATAAGAATCCATTTATTTTAAAGTTCTGTGTCTTTTGGAAACTTAAATACACTTACTGTTGTATTAGTGCTATCATAGTTCCTTTACAAAAAGGAACACAGCATTTGAATGGCATTATTTTGCAGTTTCGGGGAATATATAATATCCATAGAAATAAAATTCCACAGAAATCTCAGTTTGAAAAATAAATCCGCTAAATATAAACGTATTCAAAACTTACAAACGTCACCAGGCTAACGCACATTTCGGATTTCCCTTCAAATTAGTTACACAAGACTTTTCTCCTTTAAGTCACAGCCACTTCCTGACGCAGATTTTCTCCGTATATGTGGTCAGTTTGCCTTGAAGGCTGTTTGTCCTCTTTTAAGAGTCCACAATCCCCTCAGGGTATTTCTTCCTGGAACTGTATGTCAATAAATCACATGACTGGTGAAAAGGGCTAGTTCAAACGCTTGTGAAATCTCACATGGGAAATGTCGGTTGCTGATGTATCAAGCATTGAGGGAGAATAAGCTGCTTGGAGATTCTGAGAAGAAATAATTATTTTATTTACTTCAGGTTTCTCTGTAGTAAAATACTATGCAGATGCACAACAAAAATTGAGCAATTTTGCTATTATTATTACTCATTAAATGTTAAAAAATAATTATAAATAATTTAAATTAAATTAAAAACAAAAAATACATTGAAAATATATTTATTATTTTATTTTTCTGGATTTAATTTCCATTCAACTTGCTTGAAATGGGGTTTCTTGAGAAAACAGTTACGTTTCTCTCCAAGTACTACACTTTTATAATGACAAAAAGTTGAATTTCTTATCTGTTTCAATGGGGGAAAAATATAATTTATTTGTAAAAGGTAGCAATTTATTTTTGAAATGATTACGTCATAATTTTTAGTTTTGCCATAAAATATATATTTTAGACAGTCACAGAAAATAAAAATGCTTCATATCATATTTTGGCATTTTTGTTATTTGTTGGTATTAATATTAGTTTTTCATTAAAAGTTTACTAACATAGATAGCTAATTGGAAATAATAACTTTCCGAAATTCTAAGTGCGTAAATCAATCCTTTATTAATGTAAATTTCTAAAAAACATAAAAAATTCAATCACGTACATATTTATATAAGTATAAATTGCAACCATGTCTTTTGTTAGTATATTATATAAAAAAAATGCAAAATATTTTTAAATGCAATTTTTATTCAACACAAGTCACATTGAATAAAAATTAATCTATGCTCTAAAGATGCAATATGAAAAAAATTTCTTCAAAGATGTGCATTTAATATAAAATTGACTGCATTAGTTTAACAAATATGATGATAATACACATGCGTATGAGTATTCTTATTACATTAATGTGATAGAAATTGCATGTGAAAGGTTAACTCAAAAACAAATTATATATATATA
>JAPDSC010033478.1:17118-29466 GCA_026290005.1 Latrodectus geometricus
AAAAAAAAAACAGTAATTACAAAGATGTTATCTTCAAAGTAATTAAAAATGTTTTTTTAAAACTTTATGAGGAATATATGTCAGTCAGTATGTAAGAAACATTTGAAAGCATAAAAGTTTTTGTCCTATTTATTTAAAAATTAATTTGAATTTGAAATATATAAAATGAGAGAGAGATATATAATACGGCAGAATTCAAAACATTAACAAATAGTTCATGGATATGATGATTCAGTATTGATACATCCCTATGGATTGTAAACAATATCCATATATCTTTTGATGATTACAAACATACTTCTAAAACAAGGTTTAATAAACTGGGTTTATTGAAAATAAAGATTTTCTCTCCTTAAAAGCATTGATACCACATTTTCTTTTTTTCCTTTAGAACACGATTAAAAATTATTGTTATTGCATCAACTGGGGATTTTAGTCCTTTCAGGTGACAAAAGACTAGCTTCCATTATTTTAATTATAATGTATCAAATGATAAAATTTATTTAATACAATAGTAAGATAACACACACTCACATATTGAATCAGACAGAATTTATCATGAAATATGGAACCCATCAGATTAAAATACGGTAACCTTAAAACTGTGAAAACTATAAAAAACGATCCTCTATAAAATCTAGTAAAACAATTATTTTCTTAGCAAACTTAATAGAAATCTCTAACAATCATTGGAGGACGAGTCCAAATTGCTGAAACTCGAGCTGTGATGTCATGTAATGTTAAGTCTATAGGGCTCTGTGGTACGAAGCATACGTCCAGGTTAGGTGGTCTGCCTAAGGCGACATCCCCAGTATTCAGGTCCCAAGAAAGATTTATTTTATACACCCACTGAAAGGATAAAAAGCTGTAGCGACATCGACCAGTGCCAAGGACTGAGCCTCGAAAATGGGAGTGCAAAAAGCTACCTACGCCACCGGGTTTCAATGCTATGCAGAAAAGTATCAAATTGTTTGGATTTTTGAATTGTACGAATTTCATTTTCATTACAGATTTTTAAATGCCAAGTACATTATAAATACTTATCATGTTTATAATTATTTCCCAAAGTTTACTTTTAAAAATAAATTTTTATTTATGGTTTTTTTAATTTGATACAACCGAGTCAATAGGGATTCGCTGTTTTTTATAACTTAAATGATAATTTTGACACACTTTGAATTCTTAACCATTGTCTTACATGGATTTTTTTTTTTTTTATACATGGTATATTAATTCTATGAATTTCTTTCATCTTTTTGCAGATTCTTTGAATGTGAGTATATTATCATAGTTTGATTACAATACTTTGCAAAACATTTTCAAAATAGTTATGGTTTATTGAACTTTCATTTTTTTTAACTGAGTTATTTTATAATATCATGTTTAACACATCTATAGTTCAGGTCAATTTAATATTATTATTTGACCTGAACTATAGATATACTATGATATATTTTTTATTAGATATAAAATATATTCGATAGACAAAAATATTGCAGGCAGAAAATTTAGGACAATTTCAAATTATTATTTTTGTATATGGATTTATCCTGATTTTCCTTATTTAACTAGTGGAATAGAAAAACATATCACATAAATTTTTTTTATCGAGATAATTATTTTAATAATATGATACACAGGAAACATAATGAATGAAAAGTAAACATCATAGAGGACTGTATTGCAATTTTTAAACGTAATATGCAATAAACATTGCAGAATTAATAGGAATATTATTATAAGGCATATATATTATAAGCCTCCAAATTACCCATACCTGTTTTTTCGATGATGTATTTAAATTAATTGAATAAATATTTGAATAGGAATTTAACATCATCAAGAGGTCTGAAAGATATTTTTGATTTTGTTGTTTGTGTCTTGATGATTCAACATGTTTAGGAGGTGAATGAAGAAGCACTTTCCTGTCTCCTGTGAGTTCCGACAAGGGAGTGACAATCTGGCAGTTTTAAAGAATAAATGTGAATTATCGGCCACCTGCAACGGGCCACCCTCTTCTTCTGAGGGGAATAAACAGACGGACTTCCAGTGCTTGATTGTTTTATTACATTCTCCGTCATCCTTTTCTTCAGTCGGGTTTCTTTAAACAAGTAGAACTGTCCCGTTTGCGGGGGGGGGGGAGAAGTTATGACCTTTCTTCGGCTTCATCTTTGAGCATTCCCAAAGATGCGAAGAGCGGCTCCTTGAATCGAACACCCATGTAAATGCTATAAAGATAAGAATAATCCCTAAAAAAAGGACAGGATGAAGTGAGAAAATGACACATATGGAGAGTTTCCATCCATTTTTCTGTTAGAGCTTACTTGCCGCCTGTAGATAGATTTAAGAAATAAATAGAATCTATATGTAAGAATTTTTTTACTTTCAATCAAATGAAAATATCCCAATCTTTAATTACATCAACACATAATAAATGCATTGCCACTTGTAAATGAATTCGAAATGCTTGCATGTTGGCCATTATTAATAATTACATTCCTGAACAATTTGCAAAAATAAACATTAAAAAAGTGAAAAGAAATGTTCAAAGGATTTCAAAAGAAAAAATAGTAAGAAATTAATTTAGAGCTATTCATATAATGATTAATATGACAGGAATGAAATAAGATATAAAATGGCAAGACAGAACAATCTGAAGTCAAAATAAGTAATTTATAATTGCAAGAAATAACAAACAATATTATAAATAATGCCAGGAACGCTATCACATTGATTATTGAAAGGAGGGGAGGTTTTCTAATTATTACATTCGGAAAGGAATATAATGGCAATATTTTACCTATCATGGTTTTAAATACATTATATTTATCTTTAAAAAATTCTAATTTGAAGTTGCCGTCATTTAATTTTTTCAGGAATTTGTAGGACAGATGAAATAACGGTTTTTGGCATTCTTTCTATTCCCTAAATTTTATAATCTACAGAATAAAATTATGTCTGCACTAAAAATGTAAATTATAAATATCGTTTAATTTGTATTGGTTACGCTATATGAATAGATTTTATTTAAACGAGTTTATGTACAAATCAGCGAGTATATATGTATATTTTTTGGTATTTATATTACTTAAATAATGAAAGTCACAAAAATAATAAGTGAAGTAAAAATTACATTCTTGCTCCTTTTTTAATGAAGAAGAAACTATTTGTTTTTCATAATCCAAAGAATCAAAAACTAATTACTTTAATAATTATATAATATTTATAAATTACATTTAGCTGTTTATTGGCTTACTTATTTTCAACTAATAAATATTACAAAAAATCAAAAATGTCATAACATTCATCTCAGTCACACTCAAAGAAAACTTTTTAAAATAAGATCAGTTTAAAATGCAAAAAATTTCTTTTTTAATTATGTCATGCTAATTGAAGTAAAAGGGGGGAAATAAATATCTTTCACTTTATTTAAAACAAAAAATAAACACAAAAGAGATACCTTCTAATAATTTTAATAGATTAAATAATTTTCCTTTTACAATTGTATCTTATTTACAGTGAATAGCAATTTTAAAAAATAAATTTTTCAATATTTTTTGGAGTAAAGGATATTTTTTAAATAATTTTTATGAGAATGTATATTTGTTTTTAAATAACAGAATGTGTTTTTCTTAAATAACCTGTAAGAGAATATTTAGAATCAATACCCATTTTTATTTTTTCTATTTATATATGTATAAATAAATAGCAAAAAATTTATAATCTTGAAATAGAAGAAATTCGCCAGAAAAATGCTAAAATTCAAACTAATTAATTTAACGATCTCAATATTTAAACAATTAATTTTTATCTTAAGAGAACCATAAAATTGTAGCAGACAATTTATAGAAATATTTCTATAATTAGATAATGGTATAATATTTGCCTTTTCTGGTTACAAAAAGTATACTTTGCTCGTATAATAAAATTTCAAGCAAACTTCAATACTATATAAATGTAGAATCTAATGCTTAAATATAACTTATCACATACCTAATTTTACAGTTAATCAAAGCTTTTAAATATATTTTTGCTAACAGTAAAGAGAAATATTTAAATATTGATTAAAATGAAATTGTTGATAATAGTTTTTATTACTATACACATTTGGCAAAATAGATATTTTTTTCAAACAATTTAAAAAAATAAGATTGATTTAAATAATACAAATCCCATGTTGAGTTAACTTACAAATAATAAATTAAATTACTGCTAAACATTAAGTGAAATATAATCAAATGTGTATCAATATATTTACAAATATAATAAGTGAAATTTAAATTAGTGAAAAACTAAAAATTGCTATTAAAGAAATTTAATAAAAAATTAAATAGATCAAATGTTTTTTATTTTATGGATAATTTGACAGTAAATTGGATTATTGCAATTAAATCAGCATTGTCTAAAAAAATTTATATCAGACATGTTCTAAGAGCCTTGGATCTCAATTGTTCATAGAGTTGCGGCCCAGGCCTTTACTTCTACATCTAAAATGGTCCTGGAGTGGGAAAATGTAGCATTACTTGACGAGGAACGCCGGAATTCACAGCGTTAGGAGAAGATATAGAACTGACCAATCAGAGTGAAGAAGTTCTGGTGGGTCTCAGAGCCGCATTGTCTTGTGTCATAAAGAACACAAAAAATAAATACACAGATTGGTAGATAATTTAGGATTTATATTTGAAGTTTGCTTATCAAAGCATTTTTAGACAATAAAGATGAAACATCATGTAAGATATAATTTTCCGAATAGTTGTAGATTCCTGAATTGAAAGTTTTAACGAGTTTGCCGTGATACACATATTTTTTAAAACGTGATACTGAAAGTGAAATAAATTAGTATAGTTGAACCTTATTTTACTGAATAGTTTTATAGAAGTATTACTCAATGCAGGGTAATATAATTACACTTTAATAATAATAATAGGATAAACACATACATATCCATATGTGATATGTACTAAATCCTCTTGTAAAATCACAAACTGACTCGATGTTTTTTCTGTTAATGAAATTTGTCTTCCATACTTTCCAAATAGGTATTTCTCACACAGATGTATTTTCCACTTCTTCACTAAGCTGATGAGAAATTTAAGATTCATTAAATATTATCAATTTTCTCCCTTCATTTCATTTATGATAAATCTGATTAATATCCATTTTGTCCTATTATATTGCTTTCGCGATCTTTGAAGAACCTAGCAGAGTTACAATCAACTTTCTCAGAATTTTTTTCCATAAAATAATAGTATGGTATTTTTAAAAATATCAAAGAGAAAATTTGTTGACATTTATTTAAAATTAATATTTTCAGTTGAATTGTTTTATTTTCGACAAAGCAAATTTTTGTTGCAAAAATACTATTGTTACAATTTAAATTGGACTTTAAAAAATAGGATATGTTTTTCAAAACTCAGCATGTTAATCGGAAACTAAGTTTTCCACTGAAACATAAAAAAACATAATTTAAGATATTTTAAAAACGAAACAAATTATTAATTCTTTTTAAGTAAAGTGATTAAATATTAGCAAAGTTCGATTGGCATATTAAAATGGAATATTTAACAAAATGTAAATAGCAGTCATTTTAAGATAAAATAAATATTAAATAGTGACGGTATCAATTTTAATTTAAATTATCCTTAACATATTTACGTTTTCTCTTAATTAACAATATCTCTTAAGAAATTTTATTTTTTTAGTCCGTAAAAAATATTCAGATGATAGTAGCTGTTTTTGTCAACAGATAGCACCACCACTGAATCTCTTCTGTCTGTGTCTGGTGGTGGACTCCGTTCTGTTTTGATGTCATCGCTTTGCACTTTATAATGAGAGATTTATGTTATTGTTGGTTGAAGATAAAACTAATTGAATAGTGCTTTTTATTTTTTTATGTTCTTATTGTGTTTGTATATTGAAAGGTTAAAGCAAAATTATGTTCTTCATAATTTATAAGAATATGTAAATAGCTTAAAATCAGTATTTTTATCAGCAATGTTAACTTCAGTTTTTAAAACTGAAAGACAAAACAAATTATAAATGTATGATATTATATTGTTTAAATTAATGTATTTGAAAACAAGAAAAATATTGACAAAAAAAATTTTTTTAAAATAACGGAATGATTTTTTTTTCAATAGAGAAAACAATTGAAGTTCACAAAATTTCTACAAATTTTTCAATAGGAAATGGGTAAAAAAATTCCTTTAATAAAAAGTTATTTAGAAAAAACTGTAAAATATATTGTATCCTGTTTTTATTAATAAAATATACGCGAAAATGAATTTTACTTATAAAAAGTAATACTAATCGCTTAGCATATTATATACTTTTATAGGAAAAATTAAACTTAATGTTATAATTTATTGAATAAAAATTAAAATTTTAAGGTTATAAAACAATTTAAAATGACATTATTTATCATGTTAACGAATCAGAATGTGTGGAAAAAGCATATCAATTAAGTATAATATTTGTTCAAAGTTTTCAATAATACATATTAGTATTACTTTGCTCATCCATCAAAACACAGTTTTTATCAATCTTAAGGTACGTAATCTATCCATTTTTTAATAAAAAAAAAACGTTTTTAAATCATTAATTTTAAATGATGCTGATTATGATGTATTTGAGTTGAAATGAGTTGTAAAATAATTATATCAATTTAGAGCAACATTTGCTGCAAAATATTCAGAATATAAAATTTATAAAGAAGGTGGTTGCACAGCTAGCATATATTTCTGAGTTTTTTTAAACCAATTGTAAATTAGTACGCTAAATAAATTAAACATACTAATTTAAATTAATAACTGAGTTTAAATATGGTAAATTGCTATAAAAATTTTAGAAGAATAAATTTGCGAAGCATATATTTCTTTACGAAGAAAATTTGTTTTTAAATAGGAAATCATGTATCACATATTTTATTTAAATTTTTTACAAAATCTTATTTTAATTCTCTAATTTTAATATGTGTAAAATAAAATATATAAGCCATTGAAAATTACAAAATTTAATGTAAAAATGTTAATAGAAATTTAATGTAAAAATGTTTTTCATAGTTATAATTAGACACACACATACTTGGTTATTTCACATAACAGCTTCAAACGAGCCATTATTCTTTAAATGGCATGAGAAATAGTTTTTTGAATTTTATATAAAGAACACAAAATCAAGAAGTTAAACAAACTCAGTAATATTTGCCAGACAGATTTGGAAGTGATAATTTCTGTCAGGAAACCAATGCAACAGTTTTAGATACAAAAATAAAATGATTTAATTTCAGCAAAATTTGTTTTCGTAATCACATGGTCCTATAACATCTCTTGTAAATGAAAACAAAAAATTACATAATTAATAAATTTACATGATTAATTTTATCATCTGTGCTCAACGACCGTTTTCTTAGCAATTACTGAAAAATAACTTTTGAATTAGCGTTGTGAACAAAAAATTTACATTAGTTATCACTGACGTTAAAAAGAAGGAGCATAAAATTCTTCTTTTGCGCTTCTTACTTGAAAATCAATCCAAGGAGGAGAAAGAAAAGGAGCATAACAAATCGTAATCTCTATAGGTTTTATTTAAAGTATTTTGATTGGAATAAATCTTCAACTTAAATATTAGTCATTTTCTCCAGTACCGTGAGAAAAATTTTTGAGTCCAACGTGTGGGTGGAGGATGACCCCTCAACCGGACGCTCTGATTTTCTCTAACTTCTCCTCAACCAAAGTGATTAAATATTATCAATGTCTAATCCCCCCCCCCAAAAAAAAACTGCTCTGCACGGGGAAAAACTGCCTCTCACTCTTTGATTTTTACTAAAATCCCTTTTAATCGACTATTTCCTCACCCATGCCTGCCTGCAGAATCTTCCACCGCTCGGAGGAAGTATGAAGCAATGGAATTAACTAAAATGATATCTAAACTCCACTCTTCACTTTCTCATGGCACCCTCCCTCTCTCTCAAACGAAGAAGCAGCCATTCTTCTAAATATTCATTTTAATCGTCCCCCCCCCACTCACACTTCTCTGCAAAGTAACAAAAACGAAACCAAAACAAACTGCATTTCTATTTATTTAAAAGTATGAACTTTGGAATTTTAACAGGTTCATAACTGGTTCTAAATAAAACATACAGATCTTATATACTAAGTCGTAATAGCTAAAACAAACCACCTAGTCAATATTTTAAATGTTACCTAGTTTTATTAGTATGATTTCTATATGTACTCAGAGGAACTGAGCTGCACTCGCAGCCAAGTAAATGAATTTGCGTAAATTTTGTAAATATTTTTCCCTTTATATTGTAGTCAATTCAGAACTGTAAAACCTTTACTGTTGTAAATGGTTCCATTTAGTAATTTTAAATACATTAAAACCACAAAAATGTTGTATAATCATGAAATTTATAGAAGCAAGAAATCTTTATTTGTTATCCTACGTTGTTAGAAAAGCAAAATGTTAAAAAAATTTTTCCTTATGTAAATTTATGTGTGATACCAGGGCCGGCGCTAGTTGTGGGCAAGCCGGGCCCCTGCCCAGTGTGGCAAATTGGCCCTAAAATTAAATTTTTTAAACATTTTCTCTTTCTAAAATAATTGAGTTTTGACCCATGATATACTAAACTTTTTTATTTAAAAAGAATCATATTTTTATGCTTTAAGATATTTGGAATCAAACCCCTAACACCCTGTATATATACATGGATATGATGAGCATTATGGAAGAGTATATCCGCAGAGTGCTTAAAAAAGAAGAAGCTAAAGTGCACTATCTCGGAAAAGAAATTCAAAATGAATTGATTATTCTTTTAGCTGAAAATATAGCATCTCATATTATTACTGATATTAAAAAAGCTAAATATTATTCAATAATTCTAGATTGCACTCCAGATATCAGCCAGATCGAGCAAATGACAATTTTAGTAAGGTATGTATCCATTGACAAGTCTAATCCCAAGGAGGTTTCCATTAAAATTAATGAAAGCTTTTTAGGCTTTCTTCCGTTTGAAAATTCAACTGGATATGAACTTTCAGCTCTAATACTTAAAAGACTTGAAACATTGGGATTGAATTTGCAGGATATGAGGGGACAGGCTTACGATAATGGGGCCAACATGAGAGGCAGTAAATCGGGAGTACAATCTAGAATAAATGCGTTAAATCCAAGGGCATTTTACCTTCTATGAAGCAGCCACTCATTAAACTTGGTAGTTAATGACGTGGCAAAAGCATCCTTCTAAGCCGCCAATTTTTTCAATATAGTCCAAAAAATATATATGTTTTTTTCCTCATCAACTTTTCGATGGACCATATTATTAAAATATGTTTCCGGACTTACTTTGAAACCTCTAAGTGATACTCGTTGGGAAAGCCGAATAGATGCATTAAAACCACTAAGCTATCAATTAGGAAGGATATACGATGCTTTACTTGCTGTTTGTAATAACTCGGAGGTCGACAACTCTATAAGAGTTGAGGCTTCTGGTCTATTAAGTTGTGTTAAACAATTTAAATTCTTATGCTGCACTGTAATTTGGTACAAAATTTTAAATAGTATCAATCCTATAAGTAAGCTCTTGCAGACAAAAGACTATGATTTACCATCTGCTATGGAGCTCTTGAAAAATTGTAAAGGTTTTTTCAAGGATCTTGGATCGAACAGAGCCTTTAATGAAATGCTTTGCGATGCTCGCAGACGAAATTGACATACCAGCTAAATTTGAGCTCACCCAGCCACGTCACTGAGTTCGAAGAAGGAATGTTAATTTCGACTATGAGGCAAAAGATAATCCAATAGAAGATCCTGCTTTGAAATATAAGGCAGAATTTCATTTTTTTTACATTAGATAAAGCTATCAATGCACTTGAATCCATTTTTGATTTGATCAGTACCCACAGTAACTATTTCCAATTTTTTTTACAATATTTCTGATTTAAAAGATATTCCTCAAAACGACATATAAAGTATTTTAAAGATTTAGAAAAAGTGTTGACTGATGGGAATTCATCCGATATAAACGCGCTTGACTTGGCAGACGAGATAGTAGCTGTTTTGGCTTTGCTAAACAAAAAAGAAAGTCCAGTTGAGATTTTAAAATTCATATCGAACCTGGATTTTGCTCCCAATCTTGGTATAGTTTTAAGAATATTGCTGACTCTCCCAATAAATGTGGCAAGTGGAGAAAGGAGTTTCTCCAAATTAAAATTAATTAAAAAATTTTTACGCTCCACAACTACCGAGGATCGACTAAACGGCTTAACAACAATAGCTGACCTGGCTGAAAAAATTAATGTTAAAGAAATTATAAAACAATTTTCAGAATTAAAAGTGAGAAAAAAACCCTTTTAATTTCAACTCTCGGATTAAATGTATTTTTAATATGTAATAAAGTTTTAATATTTAGTGGTTTTATAATTTGTTTTACTTTTTATTAAATATCTGTTCTGTATTTTATAATTATGCACCGAAAATGACTGTTTCCTTTTTTCTGTGCAACCCTAATTTTAATTTAGTGCCAAAAATATAAATTAATAAATTAGTATTTTTTTGCTAATCAAAACTTCAATATTGCTGATGAATGCAATTTTTTACTCGTTTTATTTTACCATTAATCGTGAAAAGGGTTTAGGTTATTTCTTTTAATTTTTGTTATAAAGGGGTGGCATTTTACCTCTTTGCCCGGGGCGGCGAAGCTGCTAGCGCCGGCCCTGGTGATATTGCTAGTTATAATTTATCCAAGCATTTCCAGCAGTTTGTAACCCTTTATTCTGATTGTAAATCAGTATTTATGAATGAATAAGTTGCCCGCTAGCTGAATATCATGCCATGACTGCGGATACCGGCAGATCACTACGGTCGGACACTTTCAATCACTATGAACGTTAGTGAAAGCTGTAAGCAACTGGGCTTCTCTTTCAAAATAAATTATACCTAAAGTAAATTAAATAATTGCATCCTCCATTGTTTTTCAATACATGCCAGCTTTTTTTAAAACAAGAATTTTTGCAATCGCTAAAGCTATAATAGTAAGAAAATTGCATTACAGGTGTATTTGTACAGGTATATTATAAAGACTCGTTTTTGTGCTCAAAATACCGACAACAAATTAAAAACGGGTTATTAACTGTGTAAAGTATCCGCACTGGGGCTGAGATTAAATTTTCATTCTATAAAAGTTCGCTTTAAAGGAACTGGATTATATTTGTAATTTTTTCCTACTTCCTTTTGATACTACTCACTTATGTCAAAATAATTCTTTAAGTTGTGCTAATAAGATTTTCAGTTAAGAGAAAAAATATGAATACAAAGCGAACAAGAAAATTTGCGAGAACAAAATGTTGACGTTAGGATTTAGGAATGCGCTTATAGAGATATCCCACACACTGTGAGTTTCCTACAGAAACGACAGCTCAACGTGGAAAATGACTCATAGCTGAGAATAAATATCAATGGATCTATATGTTGATTCATTATCATTTATAAATAAGCATTCACTTAAATATTAATAAAACAAGTTTATGCGATAATCTATAAAAAATAATTGTTATCTACATTTCATTAATTGCAATTTTATGTGTTTTTTAAGAATACTTTAATTTAAAGCACGATGCAGATAAAGATAAATTTCCTCCAAAAACAGTTTTTCCATAAAAAATTTCCAACATTTTCTTACACATTTTTTATTTCATGTAAATATTCATATTTTGTTATTTATATTTATTTTCAAAATTTGTATTTGTTAAAAGTAAATATTCAAATTACTAAATAGCAATTTTTAAAGATTTCCAATGTTAATTAAAATATAAAATTAGATGAAATAAGGAAATAACTTCTATTTTCCAACTACATCAGCTTAATTTTTTGTCTCAATTTATTAAAAATTTAATTAAATATAAATAGTACTTTATAATTAAATGGTAAATATTTTGTGAATAATTATTATGTGAAAGGATTATATATAATCAAAAAGATTTTTTGTTTAAAAGAAAAAAAAAAATTTGTAGAAAGTTTGCATAGAAAAATACAGCAACTAAATAAAAATAATAAAATTTTTAAACTTTTTTATATTTTTAAACAATAAAACTTATATTAATATTTGTTTTATTATAGTAAATAGTAATTTTCCTAGTAAAAGACATGATCTGTATACATTTTTACTTGATAAACTAGGTTTTTCTGAAATAAATTTAAACTAAAATTGAAACTCGTATATCTTTCATTTTCGCATAGTATTCACTTCTTAATACTTTTCATATTATCATAGACCTTCTACTATAAGACATTCTATTTAATTAATATTATAATATATTATGTACATTTTTTATCTAAAGTTTTTCTTAT
>JAPDSC010033490.1:0-11144 GCA_026290005.1 Latrodectus geometricus
TTTTTCTTGCTATATTTGAAATTTTTAGAAAGAAATAATATGTTTTTAATAAGTGAATGTTAATATGAATATGAACATGTTTTTAGGTTCAAAAGAAAATAATTTTTTGTTTTATATCCTCATATTCTCAATAAAGGAATTATATTTTATTTACTGATAGATTCATAGAAAACTGACACAAGAAAATGTTCCCTTTTTTATCAAAACCTTTTTTGAAAGAAACTTGAAATGTTTGAATAAAAATGTTGCAATTATAAATTCAAGTAGAAAGATGACAAAAAACATCATATTTAATCTGGAAAACTGAATTTTTGATAATTCAAAATTTTATCAATTTCATTGGTAACATGTTTAATTTATGGAAATTGTCTCTTGTTTTTAAAGATTTGTTGTTATAAATCAGAAATATTAAAGGATATGCAGAAATTGTCTGATATTTCAAAAGAAAAATATTGAATATTTTTCCAATATATAATTGACGACAAAATTTTATTTTTTTGGTAATTTTAAAAGTTATATTTATACAAATAAAAAGTTTATACAAATACTGATTATATTTGTATAAGCTATCTGCATAAAATGCAATTATATTTTATTATTAGTGTATAAAATCTAAATTTAAATAATGCATTATTAATAAAAATAAATTATTTTTAAAATGTGAAACTTGTTTATAAGTTAAAAGAAAAAATATTTATGAAAAATTCTACATTTTGAAAAAACGACATATGAAGCTCAAAAATAAATGCTTTTGTTTAAACAATTTCAGATTAATTGCATGATCTTAAATAAAATGAAAACATTTGTGAAAAATATTCCTTTGCATAGCCGTCAGAGCCTTGCAATTCGAATTTTTGCAGCTTGAATTTTTTCGCGCCAAATCCTTTGTACCTATTCTCTCAGAGATAGTTATTCTAATCTTGTATATAACTTAATATAATTATCTCTATATTCTTCAGCAACCCATAAATTTTCATATATATATTTTCAGTAGATAAATCTTCCAAAACAAAACCTGAAATTTTTTATTGACATGTCGCCAAGCAAAGCATGCTTTTTGAGATTTTTTGTTGTGACTTCATTATAGAATCTTTTTTCACGCCTTCTTTTGGATATTCTTCCTCAAGCTGTACTATAATTTTTTTAAAAAATAATATAAATGATATACGGAGCATTATCCACTAAACATTTAAAGTTTTCACATACAATAACGTTTCACTCGCTAAAATTATTAATTTCAACAACCAATAACTCAACCAACGTTGGGAACCAGAAAATGTTGCAGCGTTTCTTGATATGAAAACTTCAAAGTATCAAGACTGACTTATTAAAGACCCGATGTCTGTAATTAGCTAAATAAAATAAGTTGATAAATTGAAACATGGATTATGACAGGTAAATGCATTTATTAACGACAAAAACTGCAAAATGTAATAATTTACCATTACTTCAAACAGACAAATCTATAATAATTGCGAGATTTTAAGTGTCCCTGTTTCATATTTTAAAAAACTCTAATCAATAAGATAAACACTCAATCAAGCGGTTAAATAGCTGAGAATACAGAAGGCAGACAATTAACAATCTCTAGTTGTTGAATAAAGATTAGAATTGAATTCAAGGCTTTCCTTTTTAAAGATAAATTCTCTACTACAAGCATGCTAGATTACGACGAATTCGAATCTATACTATTTTTGCTTTTACAAATGAAATAGCCTACTGTCGGGCTATTTCTGATCTAAATATTTCGGATTTGATCCTAAAACATGAAGAATCTAAGCCGGAGCTTTACCAACTTTTCTGCTCAAAGACAAACTTTCTATTTAACTGTATTGTAGAAAATAAGTTTTTTTTATATGCACTACTGGCCATTAAAATTGCTACACAGAGAAGGCGACATGCTACAGACGTAAGATTTATACAAAAGGAATAAGGTGTTGTGATATGCAAATGATAAGCTTTTCAGTGCATTTAGACAAAGCAGGCGCCAGTAGCTACACCTACATTGTGTTTAAATGAGGAAATTGTTCAGCCGGTTCTTCATACACAAATTCCATTTGAAAGTTGTTATCTGGTGAAAAATTGTTGTGATAACTCGTGTAAGAAGGAGAAATGCGTACCAGCACGTTTCTGACTTTAATAAAGGTCGAATTGAAGCGTACAGGGATTGCGGTTTATCTTATCACAGTATTGCTGCTCGCGTCGGTTGAGATCCAATGACTGTTAGCAGAATATGGAATCGATGGCTTCAGGACGGTAATACGAAACGCCATGCGGGATCTCAACGGCCACCTAACTCTAGCAGCCGAGGAGACAGGCATATTATCCGTTGGCCGTAATGGATCGTGCAACCACGGCACGAGCCGTGAGTCAAGAAACGGGGTCGTTTGGAAGACAACATGTGTCTGCACGAACAGTTCGATGACTTTTGCAGCAGCATGGACTCTCAGCTCGGAGACCATGGCTGCGGCTTCCCTTGACGCTGCGTCATAGGCAAGAGTGCCTTCAATGGTGTGATCAACGATGAACCTGGGTGCACAAATGGCGAGACGTCATCTTTTCAGATGAATCCAGGTTCTGTGTACAGCATCATGAGAGTCGCATCCATGTTTGGCGGCATCGTGGTGAACGCACACTGGCAGCGTGCATTCGTCATCGTCATACTGGCCCATCACCTGGCGTGATGGTATGGGGTGCCATTGGATACACGTCTCGGTCACCTCTTGTTCGCATTGACGGTGCTTTGAACAGTGCACGTTACATTTCTGGTGTGTTACGACCCGTGGATCTACCCTTTATTCGAGCCCTGTGAAAATTTACGTTTCATCAGGATAATGCCCGACCGCATAATGCCGGTATTGTACTGACCTTTTTTGATACGGAACAGGTTCGGCTGTTGTCCTGGCCAGCACATTCTTTAGATCTTTCACCAATAGAAAACGTATGGTCAATAGTTGCCGAGGGACTGATTCGTCACCAAACGCCAGTCACTACGGTTGATGAACTGTGGCATCGTGTTGAAGCTGCATGGGCATCTGTACCTGTACATGCAATCCAATCTCTGTTTGACTCAATGCTCAGGCGTATAACTGCTGTTATTACTGCCTTAGGTGGTTGTTCTGGGTACTGATTTCTCTGGCTCTATCCAGCCAATTTTTTTTTTAAAAATTTAATCACTTGTTTTTTCTAGTATAATATATTTGTCCAATAAATATCATTTTGTTATCTGCATTTCTTCCTGGTGTAGCAATTTTAATGGCCAGTAGTGTAGAATCCTCCAGAAACTATACTAAGTATGAAGATATATATAAATATAGTATGAAATATATCCGATGAATTAAGTATGAAGATATATCCATTCAGATAAACTCTTAATCAAGCATGTACAGCTTGGCATACGGAAGGCAGAAATTAATACTCATCCCTCGTTCTTGAAAAGAGGCAGGAATTGAATTCAAAGCCTTTCTTTTTAAAGTTAATTTCCCTACTACAAACATACTAGGTTACAAAGAACCCGAATCTACATTATGTTTGATTTTACAATTAAAATAGCCTTCTATCGAAATTATAACTGTAAGGCATATAAATATGCACGTAGTAAGATTTCAATAAGATTCTATATAAAATTCATGATCAAATATTGTAGGAGAAGAAACTCGAAAATATTCAAAGCATTTCTATGATAGATGAATAACCTAAAAACAAAACTATTTTTTATTTTCCATCTGTAGATGGCATATATATTATACATACTTTAAATAAATTTGTCTTGCTACTAGACTTTGATTGGAACTAAGATTTTCATAAATGGGAGGGTAATTTTTTTATTTAGTTTTAAGAATCTGAATGAAGTCAAATTTGGAATCTAGAAATAGAAGATATAATACATCACAACATGAAATTCTCTTTTAAAGTAAGAAAGAAGAGCCCATAATATTTATTACATTTTAAACTTCAAATGCAGAATGAAGCAGGCGGAATAGTATCTAAATTTTTTGTATTCTGAAGTAAAGTAGAAAATAATAAAGTTTAAATAACATATTTGAAGAAGCATCTCGTTTATCTCTTCTTTTTAAATAATTAGCATTATCTATTTTTTCCTTTTTTATTTAAGTATATATCCCGTATAGAAGCTACATTCAAATAAATTTCACTCAGTCAACTTGGATATTTAGTTTTATTTTTTAGTCATTTTTATTTCAGTAAAAAACTGTAAGATTTAATAAACTGAAACAACATATTTTCATTAAGATTTTTCTGTTCCTCATTAAATAAGAAGAGTGATGCATACGATCTACAAATTGTCTTTCTGTAAAATAAACAACCCTCTCCTCGAAGTTCAACATTACTAAATTTTCATAGATATTTTCCCCTTGAAACAATCTTAAAATAGTAATAGCTACAACTAATTAGAGAACATCTAATTTTATTTTTCATCTGAATATTCACTTGCGATTTGAAAAACAGATGGCTCCCAATTTTGTCGGACCTAGTGAAATAAAGACTTTTGTATTTAAAAAAAACTATCCATTCTGTTATTTAATGCCACCTTTTTATTCTTTTATATCTCGTTTTTTTCTCTCTTGTTTTTCATGATTTATCTTTCAGATGTTATGTAGTACATTTGTTTTACCTTTGGGAATTGTGGGATAATTCCTGGTACACAGGGAAAAAATTTTGTTTCCTCAAATAAAATTAAAAAAAATATTCATTTGCAAGAAAAAATGTTCACTACTTTCCTGAAATAGTAATTCTCCATGTTTGCAGTAAAATTATTATTAAAAATGTAAATAATTCTCGATAAAATTTCAGTTAAATTAGTGATATAGATTTATAATGAAGAATAAGATAATTAAAAATATTGTATACACTTCTCTTCATTTAAATTTCTAAT
The DNA here is from genome assembly GCA_026290005.1 of Latrodectus geometricus. Taxonomy (NCBI): domain Eukaryota; kingdom Metazoa; phylum Arthropoda; class Arachnida; order Araneae; family Theridiidae; genus Latrodectus; species Latrodectus geometricus. Next base: position 4,895 of record JAPDSC010033490.1, read on the forward strand.
TACTGCACTGTAAGTTACTTTTAGTTAAAAATTATTTTAACAAAAATAACTATATGTATTCTTAGACTTAGCTTTGCATAAAGTTTTGTTTTAAATTATCAGTTTTTCAACAAATTATTATTCATGAGTTTATATTTGGTATCAAATTTGTGTTAAAATTATATAGAGTGATATTTAGCAATTTGGTAAAACGTAAATATTTCGAATTGATTTCAGCACAAATTTGAACTTTCCGTTAATGTGGAAAGAAAAGCATGAAATTATTTGGTAGTGATAGTTACTTAATACTCTCTGATTAAAGCAAGAATAATTTTTTTTAACTACTTTAAGTTATTTTTTAAAACTTAAATATAAAGTTTTGGCTAAATTGCAATTTTTATGTATTTTTTCAATTTCCAGTCAGATTCTTTTGACATTGATGGTTGAGAGATCTTGACATGTTGGCTCAGTGATTGATTATCTACCATATTTCAAAAACACGAAAAACTTTCTCCATTATTCAAATTGTAAAAGCATTGTTAAAATTTTAAAAAATTGCAATGAAAAAGTTTTTTTAAGAATTACATTTTCAAATATGAAAATTATTTTTTCAATTAAGAATATAAGAAAATAAGGTATGTTTAGCATAATTTTTATTTTAGTCATAATGCATATATTCTCTAAACACCTGGAACTAATAATTCAATGTTTTAGAGTTTTTAAATGAAATTATTTTTATCACCAAAATTCTAAATAAGTTTATTTGAATTTGAAAACATGTTTTCAACCATATTCATTTTTTTATTCTAATTTTCTGTTTATTTTCAGTTTTTGGAACAAGATGTTTTAAATAATATTTTGTTGTGTGTATTGTATTTATATTAACATTATAAATATAGTATAATAATATACATTGTCTATGTTAAATGTTATAAAACTATACTGTCTCTATAGAATAATACCTGTAAAATTAAATATTTTCTTATGAAGAAAGCTTTTCATGATTGTTTAAGTCTTTTAAGAGATTTAATCTTAATATTAAAATCAAATCTACTGAATACCTAAAATAAAACTTGGAAAAACATTCTTCGTATTTAAATTTAAATGTTAAGAATTTATAATGTATTGTAATTGTAAAAATACAAATATTTTTAATGTTTTATATCTAGTTAAAAAGATTTTGTCTTTCATTTCAAATTTTTTTGACATTTAACTAATCCTGTCATTAATTTTATATGAAATGTCTGAGTTCATAATGTTTCAATGATAAAAAATATTTTAAAATATATGATTTCCAAATCTGAAATATATTAACGTTTCATTAATTTGAAATTTTAATCATTATTTTTTTAATTCGAAATACACCTGAAACTAATTAACAATATTAATGAATGTAATAAAAAACTATGTATTAAGACTTTACACCATTAAAATTGTCGAATAGAATAAGGGAAAGTTTTACCATTTTTTGTATCCCATAAATCAAATTAATTTCTTCGAGTTTAAATAAGTCATTCTTTAAAATATAGTACTTTTTTGTTATATTTTTCTTGATGTTATCTTAATCATAATATATTCATGAAAGTTAATAAGAAATGATGTATTCTCATATTTAGCTTTTGAAGAATATTAGTTAAAAATAGCAAAATAATAGTTGCTTAAAAATACAAAAAATTATTTCTAAACTAGGAAGTATATGCTTTATTTTTTTTCGATTATTACTTAAAAAATATAATTTATAGCGATTAAAATACTAACTAAATTATTTCCCTCAAATTTATAAAAATTTTCTCTTATTATTTAAAAGGATTTTTTATTATATTTTAATTGATACAATAAAATTTATTTTAATATACACTAATTACATTTTATATACTTAAAATGAATCATGGTTAGAAAATATGTTTTACCTCTTATAAAATTACTGTTAATTTCTTAGGTTTCTAAACATCCGTGTACATAAAATAGAAATAAAATATTTCATTCATTCCAATTTAAAATATGCTTACATTTTAAAATATTTTATTCTGATGAAATTAACATTTATTAAAAAATAGACAATTATTCCCAATTTATTTACTGAATAAATGCTTATGATTCAGTTCATTAATTTATTTAATATTTGGCAAAAAACTTGACGAAAGTGTTATTTAAGATTATTTTATTTTTAATTCTTATATAAATGCATTTAACTGCTAATAAAGCCAAGTGAATTTAAAATTTACTTGAGAAGAACATGGAAACATGTCAATTTACATAAGTAATCATGCGAATGGAATATTTATGATAAAGTTTCTTACATAACATGACACACATTTACACGCAATTACAAATTAATTTATAAATTTGACGAAATTATACATTAGAATAATTATACATACAATAAAATGATATAAAATATTGAGATATTAAATGATAAATAAAAATTCTTAAGCTTATATACTCCTGATGTTTTAGTTAAACACTATATTTTATATCTTTTTAATTTTTTATTGTTACCCAAAATACCTTATATACCATTAATGACTTATATAATTTCTAAAAGATAATGAATGCTTTGCATTGCTTCCTTAAATAATAATTTCTTAGAAGATAATGCGAAAGTCAATTTAATAAAAAAGTATAGAGTTCCATAAATATATTTATTTGTGTTAAAATCTCTCAAACATTTATTCTTACAGTATTTGCTATACATAATTAAAATTATTCAAAACAATGTATAAAAGATTTGCATTATTTTGATTTCAAAAATATTTTATTTAATTATTAAATTTCATCAAAAAATTTCATGAAATTCCAGTCTTTTAATTTTAACACACAACTCTATTTAATTAATAATGAAGTCCAATCTTATGAAGAAAACATCATATAAGCATTTTAAGGATGTGAAAATATCAATAAACCGTAATTTTTGAAAATATATATCATTTAACACTGTGAATTATGTTCATTCTTTTTCTTTTACAGTTTTGGTAGCCTATTAAAGTTACTAACTCAAGAATCTATATGGCTTTTATATTGATCAAAAAAAGTATACGATTAAACGACAAACTTGTTACTTTTCCCTATAACCAATAATATATAAACTTTTTCCTGAAATCCTCAGTTGCATGTATGATTAACTGTAATAATATTTATTAAATTGTTACCTCTAAATAGAGGCTGATATTAATTTATAATTAATATATTAAATGATAGTAGTTTATTATGCATTACTTTATAAAACAATAAAATAGATAAAGATAATAATAATTTTAAACAATGCTCCTTTTCTAATGTATTTCTAATATATAAGAAATAAATTTTCTAATATATCTCTAAAATATAATAAATAAATTTTCTAATATATCTCTAAAATGTAATAAATAAGTTTTCTTTTTATAAAAATAAATTTCCTTATTCCAATTTAGTGTTAATAGTGAATGTTTTTAAATTATTGTCAATTTCAAATAGAAGACCAAAAATAGTTTTATGCTTAAACAAGTGCTTATGTTTCACTTAACAAGAAAGAAATAGATTTATTTATTTAAATTTACTAATAAAAAGGAATTTTCCCTTAACAAATGAATTTTAAATCAATTTCAATTTTTCTAGTTGAAGAAAAAGTTTAAATTATTAATATGTATTTTTTATCTTTAAAAATTGCGTCTGATGTGATAAAAAAATAAATCCAGTTAATACACATTAAATATTCTGTTATATTTAAATTACTTCTAAGAATAGAATTTTATTAATTTACAGACCATATAAAAATATAATATTGTAAACCATTTTCAGAATTGTAAAGTTACAAATTTAAAATGAATTCAGAATTATAAAATGTTTTATCGTTTTTATTTATTTACACTGATTGAGCAATAATTTTAGCCAAAAAAAAATCAAAATAATTTGAATTGCTTGGTAATTGTTTTAAGAAACAAATTTCGTGTGGCCCTATGAATCAAAATTTAAAACAAATTTAAGCGACAAAATAGTAACCTAAAAGTATTGATGTAGAAAAACACATGATATAAGTTATAAAATTGTCAAATAATAAACAACTAAATTTTAACAAAATTTTCAGTGTTCATATTGACAAAAAAACAATAACTAAACAATTCTAGTTAAAGTATTTGCTGAATATTAGATTTAATTTCCAAAATATGGCATTTCATTTTTGAGAAATATTATTTACATGAACTCAACATATACAAAATAATTTTAATGAAATATATAACATTAAGCTATATTCTGAAACATAATATAAAAAAATATTTCAAATTATGGAAAATATAATGTCTTAATAATAACAATTAATATCAAATATTTAGTAGGTGAATTTATTATAAAATTGTATCAAAGCTTCAAAGTTTTTATTAATTTATTATTCATTAAAAATTGAAATATATGAAGGACGTTATTCATTAGTTAGAAAGAACACGCATAATCAATAGTTACAAGATGCAAATTTGAAATCAGTTTTCTACATTAGTTTAAAAATCATAGTAATTAATAATTAAGTATTTAATTTATTTTTCATAAAGCTTTTTAGTTATTCAAATGATAGTGCGGTTCAAAAAGATTAAAAATAAAATATTCTATTTTTTTTTTTTTTTTTTTTTTTTTTTTTTTTTACAAAATATATTTGCAATTTCTTTTTTAATTCGTATTCTAATTTTTTATCAAAATCTAAAATATTTCATAAAATTTAACTTATTTTGTGAAGTCTTTTACACTTATCTTAGCTTTTCAATTCGATTTTTTTTGTGCAGTAAAATAAAAACATTTTATATTCTGAAATTAATAATAATATTTTTCAAAAGTTCAATATCATAAAGATTATGATGGAATTCTATTAAATTTATTTTATAAAATTATTTTTACTTTAATATTATTTATGAATCATCTTTATGCCAATGTGAATTTATAATACATGTTTGACTTAATGACATTGATATCTCTATTTATTTTACTATAAAAAGTCTATTCAATTCCAAAATGTAATAAATAATAAATAATAAGTACATTTTTGTGTGGCAGGGGATTTTTAAATATTTACTAGGCTGCATAAAAAGATTATATTTTTCTTGTGACTTCATTTTATCAAACCATGTGAAGGAATATTGTTCAATAAGCAATTGTTAAGAGTGAGTGTTATTAAAGGAATATGATAAACTCAGGCACACAATTCATTCCCTCAACTGTTCAGGCATATTACAGTAAATGTTTAAATTTCTTTTCAAATGCTATCACCATTACTCTAGAGAAATTTCCAATGTATATCTTGTTGTTGATAAATAAGTGGTGAAAGAGTTTAATCACAATTTATTGTTAGCTTGAAGTTTCTTTTCCGCATGTACATTTAAGGAATTCAAAGTATATTGTGGAGTGAAGTTTAGGGAATTGCAAAATTTAGAAGGAAAAAATCCCTCAAAGTAGTTACTAAATTTTAACATCCACAGAGAAAACCGAGTTTAATATTTTCTTTTTAATTATTTGAGACTTTAATTGAACTTATTTGATATCAAATGTAGAAGAATTTACCTATGGAAAGCAGAGCAGTAAGCCTTTTATTAATATCTAACATATCTAACTCCCAGAAGAACATACCAAATTATGTTCAACACTGTTTCTTTGCTTCAAGGGTTCTTCAATTAGAATAGTGAAAATTTTTTATCAAATGATAATTATATCAGGTTTTAGAGTTTGCAGTGATGAATAGACAAATAAATATATATTCCTGATTATCAACTTAATATTCTAAACCCAAAATAATGAACTATCATGATTTTAATGAATTTCTTAAAAAAATATTTTACATATATTTACATTGGCCTTTCCAAAATTGTTCTATATATTTTTTTTAATTTGATTATATATTAAGTGATTTTTGCTGTATTTCGGACTTAAATAAAGGCTCTGAAAATGTGCCGTTAAATGCAATTTAAATTGTATAAATTTCCAACTTCATTAATCTAAAGTATTTCAGTTATGATAAAAATTGTTCTTAAATAATATTTCCACATTTTTACTTACAAATGTTGAAATGGAAAGAACTGAATTAATGAATTGTTCTTATTCTTAATACCGAATCAATGTTAAAACACATAGTTCCGATCTTATTTTATTCTTATTGTTCAACTTAAAATCAAAAATGAATAAAATTATTTTTAATCTTTGTAATCGCAAAGGTAGAAGTTATAATTATTAAGTTCATTAAGTAAATTAATTTGCCAACCAAATGTGTCTCAATTCATGAACTCAATTCTCAGTTTAGTCATAAATATTTATA
>JAPDSC010033501.1:0-12784 GCA_026290005.1 Latrodectus geometricus
TAAAGAATATTACGACTTGGAAAAATAATATAGAATGGTAATCATTCACCAAAAACTAGATGCACATTTTCAATACTTCTCTTCCATTGCATTTAATACACTTTTATTGAATTATAAATAATTATTTCAATACAGTATTCATAAACAAAAGGATATTTTTGAAATGGCTTTGTCATATTTCATTAAAATTTTAAAAATTATGTAAGATACAAAATATTGAATTTATCCTCGATAATTTATGAATCATAATAAATACGAACAGATTTTAATAAACAACCTAATTCAATGCAGAATATTCTACACAATATCAAAGCTAAATATTTTAAAAAAATAACAAAACTAACTCTCCGACGTTAGTTTCGTAGATTGAATACCTTTATTTTATGTTTTAAATATATATATATTCTTCTTGGGTTAACAACTGAAAATACTTCATTCCAAAATTTTACTCACGGAACTGTGAAAGAGAATTATTCAAATAAAGATTGACGATTTCGGAATTTATTAAATCTTCCCATTTAATAAAAATGTGTCATTTATAAGGATTACAAAAGCTGCTTCAAATCCCAAGCAAATGCAAATTTTTTTCGATATTTGATTCGTCCTCTTAAACTTTGCTCTTTTATTTTTTTCAATTTTTATCTTGCAATAGAATAAAGAAAAAAATGTGAGAAAAGGAAAAACTGGTTCGATTCAACTTTTAAATAAATCAATTTTTTCTTTTCTCACTTTTACTGTGTTTTCCTTGATGCATTCAAAGGAGAATTTTTGAGCAGAAAGGTTAGATACGTAAAAAATGAATGTTTATTCTTTTATTTTTTACACTTTAGTTTTTACCAGCATGTTTACTCGAATAAAACATATGTGTAATATTCATACATTTGCTCTAGTTACAATTTGTATTTCAAATGAATTGAAAATTTTCGTCGAACAAAGGATAAAAATATTACTAAAATATTAGAAAAATAAAATTCTTTTTCTCTTTATCAGATTTTTATCCGTTAAATTTTTATCCTACTGGAATTGAGAATTGTTGAAAGAAATAAAATCAAATTTATATCTGGATGCAGACATCTGGCTTAAAATGCAAGTAGTATTTCATTGCAAAATTTTTATTACGGGCTTTGTTATTAATATACAATAAACACTGGTTTAAATGACTTGTAAATTTATTTAGATCACAATACATCACTTAGTTGTAAATTTATTTAGATTGCATACACAAGGAACTCTGCTCGTTTCGAGAATGGAAGAATGTCGTTTCTCTTCATTAAACATTAGTTCTATACGTCATGGAGAGGAAATGGGAAAATGTTAATAATGTAGAATTCCTCCTTCTTTCTACATTCTTACATAATTTTTAAAACAAAAATAATAAATAACCGCATTACTCTGCTTCAACCATCAAGATTGATAGAAACTTTTCGACTGTTCTCACCAGACTTGCTTGTGCATATATCAAGAGCCTCGTGTTTTGCTGGGAATAGAAGGATTTCAACATCTGACCAAATTCAATGATCAACAGGCTTCCCACAAGTACATACTAGATTGTTTGGGCGTCTCTCAAGAAATCTACGCGGACTCCCTTCTTGTACTGGACTTTCTTAGAGTCAACGGACTTATAGATCTTAGACGTCAAACTCTGGAGAATTAATAATAATAACAACAACTACTTTTCTTTCGATTTTTTTCAAAGTATATTATAAATTAGAGGATCTTAAAGGTTTCTCATTAACTAGCTATTTTTTGGAACGTGGATGAAAGGAGTCTCGACACCATCATTTGATGACTTTGCTACTTAAAAAAATTCTTAAGCGCACCTTAACCTCATTCTATTGATTTACTTATATTTATATTTAACGTGGTCTAACCACCATTAGTAAACATGGTGGATCATCGGTGGGCATTTAAAATCACTACCTTCCAACAATGCAAACAAACGCCCAAAAGTAACCGGGCTACCACGAAGTTGATCTATATGTGAGGCTATTTTACTGTGCAAAAAAGTACTTTAAACAAAGCTGAGTATTTGGTAAATATCGTTAAAAATAAAAATTCGTAATCAATAAAAATATCGTAATAAATCTCATTATTTTTCTAAATTGTAATTTTCCTCCTAAAAGATATATATATATGTTTTTCTCTGCAAGCCACATACCATTAAAACTAGCTGGCTTTTCCCGCTACTTCCTCATAAAGAAAGTCCAAATACAACATAGGGAATATAAATACTTTAATATATTAACTGATACTTGTAGTGGATCATATTAAGTTAATCAAAACATGGATCTTGGCCCACATCAACATGGAATTTCTCGAATGTAACATCTCTCTAGTGACTGCAAGATAATGTACTTGACCGATCGAAAACCATACCGGATCTCTGTAGTGAAATGTTAGTTTCTCTCCACTGTTGTTGTATGACAAGTAAGCAAAAATACCAGCTCAAATGTAGATATTAACTCTTGTCCTTGGTTCAAAGTTTTGAAGTGGTTGGCCGTAATTAATAACTTTTGCCGACAGAAATAGTTAGTGAGGAAAAATATCACAATAACCAATCTACATGAAGCTCTTTCCTAAGTGTGAGATCTGCTTTCACCATAGCTTCGTAAATTATTTCTTCGGAATATAAAATCACGAGTTTTATCCCTGATTGCGCAAAATTTGGAAATGGTTAAGCAGTTATGCTTTTTGAATGTCAAACAGTAGTAGATGCTTAGGAATGCTTTACCATCTTGCAACACTTGAAAATATTCTACGATCTTTAAAAATTATGAGGGGGAAAAATTCCACAGTGGGTGTCTACGCAGTAAAATCCACAATACACTCCGGATGCATTCAGTTGTTTAATCCTCATTTATTTTTCGTTAAGTTGCAACTTTCATAAAAAGGCATCATTGAGGTGGTTGGAAAAGACATTGTCCTCAAAAAATAGTTGAAGTTAATGAATTCGATACCTTAGTAAACCGAAGTTCCGTCATTTTTACTAAAGGCGGTAAGAGCACTAAATAGATCATAATGTCCTCAAAATGAAATGACAACGGGAATTCAAGTCTTGGGATCCTCGGCTTCATCCATTCTTTTACGTTATAAAGACTCAATAATTTTCAAATATTTCCATGGACTGAATCCATTCTTTAAAAAAAATTCTCGCTCAATGTGGCTGTAATAATTAGCATAAAGTCAAAAAATGGATCACCATTAACTTTAGTAATTAAATCATATAATTATTTGAAAACATTTAAATGTTTCATTTGTTGCTAAATATTTTATATTAAAAGTGTTAGGAGTTTTTGCATTTGTGTCTCTTACTTTATAAAAATTTAAAATTGTTAATTTACTTTGTATAGATACATATAATACCACTAATCGTAATTTTTATCATTATTGAACCGCAATGAATAAATTTAATCATCGAATGTCGAAAGATATAGTTTTACTCTGTAGAATACATATTGTTTTTCTAAATACTTCATTTCTACCTTATCAGTACTTTCATCTCATTTTACCAATATCTTATCTTGATTCTTCCATGAGTAATTTACTATAACTCATGAAAGAATCACTAAATTGAATAAAATATTTGTAAGACCTTTTATCCGATAGAGTGATACTAAATTACTTTTACTGAAAATCCCCGTTGGATGATCTCACTAGAGAAATCCCACTTCCTTGGCTTAAATAATGTAAACTTTGTGAGCTAGTAACAGAAAAAAACAAAACTTTCATTTATATATATAAAAAAAACTTCAGATAGAAGAAACAAAAGATAAAAGGAATTAAACTTAAAGTAAAATTCATTTTATCTGAATTATGCTTATTTTTTTCAAACAAACAGTAAAATTATTTTTTTAAATAGTAATTTTCATTACAGTTCTATTTTAATTAATTTATTGCAAATATTATAATTTATTTTCACTTAATTTCTTGAAATTATTTTATACAAACAATAATTGTTTCAGTTAGTTCATTTTTCTCTAATTAACATCGTCACACAATTACATTTATCTTTTTCTAAGACAATTATAAAAATTGTATTATTATTTAAAACAAAAATTGAAAATATAATTATAAAAATAAATTACATGACTATATTGTTTATTCTCATATTGATTGTTCATAAATATTTATTTAGAATTTTATGAGAAATATAGTCTTTTAAAAAAATTGAAAATAGATAAATGAACTTTAATCTTATTTTTAAACCATATATTTGGATAAATTATAGATATAAAACTTTGCTATATGTTTTATTCTTTATTTTATAAGAAGTGTGATAATATATTTGAAAATAATTATTAATATTTCAACCCCCTATAAGTTTGTTAAATTTTTCCTAAGCTTTTTAGTCAAAATTTACGAAAATGTCATAAATTAAGATAAGTGAGAAGCGTGAGGAAGAATAGCACTTAAAATATCGTTTTATATATATATATATATATATATATATATATATATAAAATCACAAGCTTAAAAAAGTATTTCTTGCAATGTGCTGATTTAAATTATCTTAATCTTAGTTAAATAATTTCTAAATATATTTTAATATTCCATAAATAATTTTTCTTTTATCTTTGAAAGTAAGACATTTTCGTGTCAAATAAGTACATAAAAATATTTATTTTATCAAATATAAATGTTGTTAAAATATTAATTATATCAGAATTTTAAAATTACGATTTTATTGAAAAATAATATATTGTAGTTTATTTGATTTAATAATATTGAATAATAACCTTTGAGCAAATGGTTATTTAAGACACAAACTGTTTGATAAAAAAAACCCTGTTTTAATAAAAAAAAAGTATTAATTCATTTTTGAATCATTATAAATGATATTTGCAACTGCTGTTCAGATTAGACATCACTGAATGGTTTCCTCTATGGATTTTAATACAATAGCTCGTAGATTCGATTCCCATTTTGAATATAGATAAGTTGGTGATTTGTATTCATATAAATTTGTAGGTCTTGCTGAGAAATCAATATTGGTTTATAAAAAATATCCATAAAATGACAACAAAAACCGGAAGAGGCATGAGAATATTCGAAAATGGCATTTTTGAAAATATTCGAATATACAAAACATAAATAGTTTATATTCCAATTTTGTTAAATTAAAATTTTATTATTTTATATTAGGATTAAATATTTTAAGAATAAAGAATGACGATTAAAAAATCTGTTTATTGCTGTATTATACGTTGTTGTTTCTTATTTCCTCTTTATTGGTTTTGTCATCTTTATTGATTTCTGGTTTTGTCAGGGTAGAGTGGCTCGTGTATCTGTTTTATTTATGTAGCAATGCTACACCAGATACACAAGCCAAGAAACTACAATACACCTGACAAAACCAAGAAACAGCAAGTGATTCACTCCTTAGTAAATGCCAGACACATAAAAAGTGTTGGAGCTAGTTTGGTGAACACTGCATTTAAAACAGGTAAGATACAGTACATGTTGGCTATCAAACTTAATGCCACGAAGATGGTCTCAAGAAAACTTAGAATATGTAACTTTAAAACCCTTGAAAACAATGAAATCTCCAGGACCATCACTAGATTACCAATCATGAGTGGTTGGAATGTTCCAAATAGCCCGGACACCTCTTTTTTGAATGAAATGCAACTCAGTGATTTTACCGTGAACTTTATGTCTTACATGTATTATATACAAGAAAAAAAGAATGGCTCATAATCCAAATATTCCCACTAAACTGGTCCAACGAATAATTTTAATGTCTGAATTTCAAAAAAAAAAAAAAAAAAAAAAGATATTCACTAGGGTAGTAAGTATTTACAACGGGATACAGCATTACCAATGGAGAAAGCATTTCCACTTGTAGATAGCATAAACTGCATTTAATATGAATACAAGTCATAATTCTTCAGTCCAAGATAGTTGGGAATCCCAACATAAAAAGTTGTCTTAACAAAAGAACGATCCTGATCAGATTATTTTAATAAAAATGTAAGAATTCTCTTACTATTCTAACTAAATAAGACAATGTCTATTGCTTTTATTTAGCAAAAAATAGAAACCTCTGAAAAAGATTTCTTAATACCTGAATGTTCAACTAAGTTAGACCATTGTACAATCATTTTTTCAGAGTAATACTGTCACCATAGCTTCAACAAATTAATCTTTTTATTAAAAATGAATAATAAAGAGAAACAGAAATATGATAAAAAAAAACAACTCTAATCTCTTGCAGATCGGTTTTTGTCTATAGAGCTACTTAAATATTGTCTAGTAAGTTGAGTTTGCTTGCTGCAATATTTAAATAACTTGATTTAAAAAGAGTTATAAAAAAGGACGCATTTGCTTTAGAAATAAAAAATGTTATCTAATTAAAGAAACAATATGCTTTCTCGCGAAAGAAGAACTATAAAAAGGCATCATGACTTTCCTCGGGAAATTACTGTAACTTTACAATCACATTCATAAGATAAAATTGGGTTTACTAGTTGAAAGAGATAGTAAAAAAAAGTAATACAATAAATTCGGTACCAGTTCATACGAAAAATAGTTTGCTTATCCATATTAAAATAAGAACTAGTTTTTAATTATTTCTGACATTGATAAATTTGAAAAAGTTTTAGCTCCTATATCCTTCTAATCTTCAATTTTGAACCCGATTTTTTAAAATGGTTCCTTTACATTCATCATTAAATTCTTGCAATTGAAATTAAAACCAAGTTTAAACAGTAATGTTTCCATCTATGTAATGTGCCACAACGTAGGAAGCACATTGTCATCCAAAATGGTGCAGTAAGCATCGGCGTTAAACTAACCATGAATGGGGGGGACCTAGGGTCCCAGTCTATACCAGGAGCAACACCCACAGACCATAATTCCACCTCCATTAAATTTGACTGTTGGCACAATGCATTATGGCAGGAGACGTTCTCCAGGCAGATGCCAGACCCTGCCATCCGAAAGGGGTAAAGGGTAAAACTTGATTCGTCGCTCCAAAGCACCCGTTTCGAAGAACTCGTGTGTGTATGTATTCTAAATTGTTATTTCAAATATTAATATACTTAAATTTAAAAATAATAAATTTAGCAACTTCCCTCTGAATGAAAGTTTATAATTCACTACAATATTATGTGTGTTAATTCTCTTATTTCTTCTGAGTCTGCAATGATCTTAGACATTTAAGTAAACTCGCTTACATTCCGATCAACAAGCTGAATTGTTCAAGTTTCTTCCATAAAGATCCTTTAACTCATCCGTTTTAATAGAATGCGATGAAAATAATCAATTGTGTTAAAAAAATCAAAACAGAAAAGAGCAATCAGTAAAACTCTGAGAAGCATATTCTTACAAAATCTTAAAAAGTTTATAAAGAAAATGCGTTTCGCTTTATTTTATAAATCCTTATTTATTGATTTTTTCTCTTCTATGCTAAATCATTAAAGTAATCTTTTTGGGAAAGATTCTACTTTTGAAATTGGAAATGGCTTTTAATTGAATTTCCTAAAAAGAAACTTGTACTTCAAAAGCAATCTAATAAATAATTTTAAATTGCAGTCAACATAATAATCATTCTCCTTAAAAAGAGACCGACGTATAAGATACAAATAGTACTTTTTTTCATGTCTGAGTTATGACAATTTTGAGAGAAATTTATGATTTCACTTTTGAGCTTACTTTCTAGTTTACTTTTTCAACTTTAATGAAATATAATCATGCAATTTTTGTTCTTATAATTCAAGTCAATATGTAAAATTGCCAGTTAAAACGTGAGCTTTGGTGTAGAAACAGGTTGATTTAGCAAAACATTTGGCAATAAAAATTAGTTTCTGGTAACCCTGTATTTTTAATTTTTGTAATTCTGGTAAATAAGAAAGCTTTTATTCTAGAAAAAAAACTACGAAAATTGTTTAGTTAACTATGTTGCAATAATTTTGAAAAGTGTGATTAAATTCAATCATTTTAGTCTTAAGATGAAAATTTTGAAAAACACTTTATTTTTGTGTAGAGACTGCGGCCATTTTATTACTCACTTCTTAGCATCAAAAAAATCAAATAACTGTAAGCTTTTACCAAAATTTTAAATAAACATCCACTGGAAAGTTGATTAAAACTCAAAATGTGTTAAACTGGTTAAATCGTATTAGCTGAGTTTATATTTATTACCGCAATCTACTAACAAATTAATACAATTTCATAAAAGCTACATAGATGTACGAAATTACAGTAAATTTTTAACCCTTACGCGACGATTTTTTTTTTTTTTTTTTTTTTTTTTACAACAAAACAATTTTGGTTACATAAGCAATGAGTAGGGTACACTAGAAGGCTAAAACTAAGATGTTATATTTTTAGGAAAATTTTAAACACTAAAAGAATTTTTTGAAATTTGCTTGGGACGTATGTGTCCCGTTAGGTGCGAAAGGGTTAATATAAATTAGAGATTTAAGACAAAAACATTTTGATTGAGGTTTTCAGTTAATTTTATTCTGTTAATTATATTTTCTTAATATTAACAGGTATTCAGTTATGTCATAAGTTCATTACGCGCATAATATTCTTCTGTTTGGTTTCTTTATCACTGAGTGATCTTAATATGCACATGCAAAATAATTAGGCCCGAAATAAAATTTAATTGGTTTCCGAAATTCTAAATACATGCAAATCTGAGTTTGAGCTCATAATTTGTTGAACTGAAGGCGCGAGGGCATAAACCTCTCAGTTGTCAACACAATTGGTGATTTCCGTCATCAGTTTCCCCATTGTTTTGTATTTTTATAAACATTTTTAACCTTTTAAATAGTGAACTAATTGAAGAGTGTTTTGTATTAAAGTAAGCAGATAATAGGTCTCACTCGTCAAATGCACAGAAAAGATTAAAATTATCCTTTAATAAAAATAATGATAAAAAATATCAAAATATATTAAATTATAATAATCACTATTTTATTTGATAAATGTGTGAAAGAACTCGTCCTTTTATACACTGTTTAATATTACATTCATGAGTTCTTAAAAAAGATAATTTCAATACTAGTTGATCATTTAATAAGATATATTATTACCTTTACAATACTTTATATAATACTTTCTTTACAAATTATAAAACTTCTTATATTAAATACTTGATCACGTAAATTTAATCAAATTAAAGAAAAGAATTTTTTTTTCAATTTTGAACAGGTATAGACACTATACAACCCTATTTTAAAAGAAAACACTATTAATTTTACACAAATATTTTCATATTCTTTCAAGTATTTTTAGAAATTATATTCCCTCAATTATTCGGTTTATTTTCACAAATTTCATCTGTCTTTTATTCAGATGATAAAAATCAAAAGATAAGAAATCATTGACTTTTCTATAATCAATTGTGGGAAGGAGTAATAACATATGAAAAAAATTAACTATTACTTTTAGAACAATAAAAAGCTGTTTAATCTGCTACGTTTGCGTAATAAAAAGATTTTATTGAAAACCAAACGATAATAACTTTTTAACGACCCAAATAAGGGGCAACATAAAGTTTCATTTGGAATAAAGTTTTAAGAAAATATAGTTTTTGTTCGAGCAATAGTTACCTTAATTCCTTTTAAAAGGAGATGATCAGAATGTATTAATATATACTATTCTTGAAATTAACTATTCACAATATGTTTATATTTTCGTTAAAATATAAAAATCATATTTTACTTATTGTTAGAAATAAAACTGAAAAGTTTTATCAAGTGTACAGTTATTCCTGAGTATCCTATATTAAAACATTAATAAGCTTATATAGTTTTATTCACCCATACTGAGAACATGCACTCTTTTAAAATATTATTTTTTTAATTATGTGAAAATGATTGTAATGAATGCTTTTAATTAACATGGAATCAAATCATGAATAACTTTGGCGAGAACAATCAAAACCCACAACTCCTAGCAGTAAAAGTAACAGTCCATTTGATGAAATTTTATTTGAAGTCCTCTTTTCATCTTACTCATTATTATTTTTTATATTATAATAGAAAAGTATTATATTTTATCCATACAAATAAATTTATAATAATAAATAAATGAAATCTTAATTTTAATATAAACAAAAATAATGAATTTAAGGAAATTAAAAGCCAATAAAAAACGTTCAATTTAAGATTACTACTTATGACGCATGATAGCTAAAGTTTACTTATTAACACTCATGTTTTGGCAATGATCTCATCCCTTGATCTTTGAGACTATAAATACTCCGTAAATTAAAAAATAACTTAATTGTTTCTGAAATATGTTCTCAAGTTTAAGAAATCATTCATTAGTATGGAATTTATAAAGAAAATTCTGACTTTGCTAAGGATACTGATTTGAAATTTAAAAAATTTGACTTTTTAATACTTTTTTTATTTTAAATACTTTTAAATCATTTCAATTCCCAATTTAAAATTGTACTATATAAACAATCAAAACAATTTATTCATTGAAAATATAATTTGCAGTTTCATTTAACATTTTATTCCTTAAAATAGTTTTTATATTTATTTCAATTTATTATCACAATGATTTCGAGATATTAATCTATTTTCATCACCGTATTTATAAATTCGGTATACTATCGTATTTTAACAGTGTGTTTATTAAAATTTATCCTAACGACTTGTACAAATAATCTCTAGAACTTTGTTTAAATTGTTCCAAAGGTTGTAGAATTGAGGTATAAAACTAAATCATACACACATTTGCAATATTGCTTAGAATAATTTCTTTTATTTTCAACAAATATTAATAAAATTAAGTGTGTTACATAAGATTACATAAAAATTCTACATTACCTAAAAAAATGGTGAAAGGTCTAATTTTCACTTAATTTCCAAACATAAAATTTTCGTGAATATAAATATAAAATAATAACTAAATAAAGAATAGAATCCCAAAGTGGTTTAACTCAAAAATTTTCTAATAATTAACAAGTAATATTCTAATTTGTGAGGATAATGGGGAGAAATGTTTTCTAGAACAAACGAGAAGTCGTGACCACACAATGAAGAATACCCAGAAACAATATATCGGCTTTTATCAAATCCTGTGAAAAAAAACAATATTTACTCCCCCACACTCAAATGAAGACACACTGGGTAAACTTCCTTCCTTTTATTTTAGCTTCTTGCAAGAAGATTCTACCGAAAACATCTTACACAATTTTGAAGATTCCATAGTGACAAAAATTTACATCAACATTCAGATTTTATTTAGAAACATGGTTCAGGGGGGAAACAGTTCAGGGATCTTTGTAAAAATAAAAGAAATATTAACAAGTAAATTATAAGAAAAAATAAATTGGCAAAGCTAAGATATCGTCGAAAATTGATCTTTAAAAAAAAAGCCTGGTCGAACAAAATTCTAACATCGCAACGTTTAAACCAGACTACTGAAAGTTTAACGAAAACTTCTCGGAAAAAAACCTTAGCGTTTCCAAATAAAACTTCTTAAAAAAAAGGTTTAGAATAAAAACCTCCTCCAACAGATTGTATACACAAATCAGACGATGCTTTGTGTATATTTAGATTTTCTATAATTATTTGCTTAAAATTTAGATATTTGAAATTTATTTATTAAATTTAATTAAAACAAACAAATTATATAATCTTGAAGAATAACTATTGAGTAAACAATTTTAAAATGGCATTTTTAGTAAATCTTAAAATTGTCTTATAAATATTATTTACTGTAACAAATCTTACAGATAATCCATTAAGTTAGTCCGGAAATCTTAATAAGTCTTGAATTAGTTTTGGCAAATGAGAGAAAATGTGATATTTTATTTAATACATAGAGAGCTATGATGAACTATTTTCGATATTTTTGAATCAAATTTTAGTTACCATCTATATATTTTTAAATTTATAATTGTTAACGCTATTTAAAAAAATATTAACGTTGTGTAAAATATTAACATTATTTTAAAAAAATTGAATTTTCAGAATTATCTCTCAATTGGCCTCCTTTGGATGATTCCTATCCCAAGGAATTTTGGTCTTCCTATCTCAGTGGTGTCGATTCAGGTCACCAATTAACCAGATTCTCACTTATTACGATCACCACATTCTTGGTATATTTATTTTGTGACTCAATCTTTGACCCCCTTATATTCTCAGTTTAGATGTTTTTTCAGGGATAGAAAAACGATTTCTAAGAATATTCTGGTGTTTAGGGCTATTGTATATTTCGAAAATTCAATCTTTTTCATTTTGCTTCCTGAATTCCAGAATCCTAATGTGATATTTACTGATGGACATGAATTTATATAATACGCTTGTGCAATAGGTAATTGTCGGAGATAGACAGAAACGGGTCGATTTTTAGTAACTTTCAACGGAAATTTTCATGAAAAACCGGGAATAGGAAAAACAAATAAGAATTAAAGGGCACATGCAAACAATCATAGCATAATTAGCTGCATAAAAATAGTGAATATTTTTTAAACTCTACAGAATATTTCCAATTTCTTGCTTAATGATATGTAAATCAAAAATCATTGTGTTTTATAGTTTAAAATTTGTTATTTTATAATAATAAATAAAAAAGCAACACATTTAAATCAACAATAACACACACACATGTGTGTGTGTGTGTGTGTGTGGGTGGGTGTTATGTATGTATATATGTATATATATGTGTATATATATACTAATATGTTATTGTTCTTTTAATTGAATATTCTCAATACTTTTATCATTAGATTTCTAAATATATAATTTATGTACTCAACACATTAATATATATATATATATATATATATATATATATATATATATATATATATATA
>JAPDSC010033502.1:8549-43479 GCA_026290005.1 Latrodectus geometricus
ATATATATATATTTGCTGTATCTTCATATTTGTCATGTTCTTGCATAAAATTTCATAGATTTCTATTTTTTGACATATATACGGTTCAGCTCTAAAACTTCTTCAGGCAAATAATAAAATAAATGATACAGAAGAATCTTGCAAAATCTTTGTCAGAACTTCCTCCAATCTATTTACCATCAGCTCACCATTGTCGAATGGTTAAACTGTAATTGCTTCCGAATTCGATATGTGGTTGCTCCTGCGATCAAAACCAATCGCAATTAAGCAAATAGAATATGAATATTTCGTTTCTGTTTTCTGAAGGAATATCAGTCGGCTTTTGTTTGACGTAAATATAGCCTATTTTATGTAAAAGTGGCTAAAAATAAACTATGCTCATTAGTATTCCAAACACTCTACAACAACTCTCAATTGTTTTGGCAGTTTATTATGCCTTAACTTGATTTGAAATTAATTTGTATTAATTTTATTAATTTGAAAATCAATTAGTTAATTGGTTTCTTACGGTTTATGGAAACCGAAATAAAACATTATTTTCTTAATATATATGAC
This sequence comes from Latrodectus geometricus, assembly GCA_026290005.1. NCBI lineage: Eukaryota > Metazoa > Arthropoda > Arachnida > Araneae > Theridiidae > Latrodectus > Latrodectus geometricus. The sequence continues at coordinate 9,105 of JAPDSC010033502.1, forward strand.
ACCTGTTTTAAGAAGTCACTGTGGCCTGGTCGATGAGGGAGTATCGGAAAGTAGTGAATTCGAATCTTGAATAATCAAAGATCAATCATGTTCACTATTGAAGGCTGGTTCACGTTAAATATGTCCTGGTCGTAATATCATCCATGTGAAATAATACCTCTAGGGGGTGACGGGCAAAGTATTAGAGAGGTTTCTGCATGATCCCTGCTTCTAAATTACGAAGACCAGATTGCTTCTGTCTACTTAGTAGAGCTCAGTTCAGGGATAGGTACAGGGAAGCATGCTGGTGCAACAATAACACCTGTTTTAATCTGTTTGATGAAATGTTACTTATTTCAAAGCCTTGTAACGATAAGGAAAAGTATTTTTACAGATTGAGGGTCCACACAATCGTGCAGTCAGTGAAGCAGATGATGGCTGTAAGCGACACCTAAACACTGTAAGATATGCTTATTTGGAATATGTAATAAATAAAATCGAGGAAACAGATAGGAAGAAACTCTCGCAGTGCCATCGCCACACGTTGGTGTGTGATTCCACGCTTGAGAGAACTTCCGTAGTTTCGGAAGATAATACGGGAATTCTTCATGCAAAACGTACTTCATTTACAAGGGAATCACAACTTGATGAATTACATATATCTTCAAGGACTGAGTGTGAGGCTAGTGGGAATTGTTTGACCTTGAAACTTCGTTAACATTTCAAACTAACGTTATTGTTAAATTTTTAAAAAGCTTGGAAAGAAAAACGTTCTATCTACTAGTCCAGATGAAATAATAAAAGGCTTTGGTCCCCTTAACATATGTTTACCTTTTTTTCAATAATTAAATATTAAAAGATGTTTTACATTATTGTGGTAAGAAGGACACATTTATTAATTTAAATCATATTTTAAATGAATATTAGAACGCATATTTGGCATGAAAGTTCTTGAAGTTCCATAAAAAGGGCATCTGTTTGACGTGCATAGATATTTTTAGACATTTTTTAAAAATTTAATTTAAGTTTTAAAATTTTTTAAGCTTAAATTTATTGAAATAGTAAAATTAGGAATTACACATTTTCCATAATTTGATATTACACAGAAAAATATTAATGCACGTAACATGAAATCATTTGTTTGTATTATGCTTGCAAATTATTCATAAATTATAGATGGTCATAAACAATTTATATCAAGAAATGTTAGAGTCTTCAAACCACAGATTACATGAAAACAATCTTACCAAATATTTTTCAAGGCCTGATAAGTATAATTTTGAAAAAATATTAAAATAATCTTAAAAATACATTAATTTTAAAAAAACCTGACTGAAAGAGAAATATATATATATGTGTGTAAATTTTTAAGATAATGTTTTAAATTTGTGACCATAGCTGTTCATCCTGAAATAGTGTTAGGAGTGGAAGTTCCTGCGAAATTCCTACGTAGACATCATAAAACGTAAAGATGGGTAGAACTATGCACGCATCTGTGGCTGTGAGTGTTTGAGAACTGTCCGGGTTTCCTCCTTTGCTCCAGGGTATATAAGCCAATGAAAATATATTCGGAAAGATAATAGGTGGCATATTAAATGCCTTAAATGATTATTCTGCTCTTTAATTATACTTCTCGCAATGTAAAATGTTGGCAATTAAATTTTTTGATAGGACAAACTATTGTTATATATACATATATATATATAATCTAATTCTGTTGTTTGCTCTGCTTTTAACTCAAGGATATGTAAATGTGTATAGATATATAGAGAATTATATACAAACCGATCTCAAAAAGCACAAGAAGTTGTATACCACTTTACCAATATATACACTGCAAAACATCAGATTATACTTATAATTTTGCAATCAGATGTAGTAAAAAGATGTATCAATAAAAGTAAGCTTTAACTAATAAAACAATGATTTGAAGAAATGTAATAATTTTTTTTATCTCAAGTTATTGAAAAATATATTAGTTTAAATTTAATTGCGACCACATATTCATCACATCATTTTAATTCAATCAAAATAAACATATAATGATACAGTATACGAAATATTGTGTTTTGAATGATCAATTGTAAGAAAATTTTCTTTTTTCTTTTTCATTTCTTTTTTTCTTTTTTTTTTTTTTTCTTTCTTTTTTTTTGGCCATTTATCTTTTCAAATTCTTTTCGTTAGGAGCAATTTTGTTTCCCTGCTTTGTTACTTTCATTCTTTAAAATAATTTGGGATGCTTTATATAGCATCTCTATAGACAAAATTTATAAATGAAATTGGCATTAGACATTGATTTAAAATCCAAATATTTATATTAACTTCATAAAAAATGCATAATATTTCTTTCTAATAACTATATGAGAATTTCAGTAAACAATACATTAAGGAATGGTAACATGCAGTTAACTAACAATGTAGTAATGATAAATTATTTTTATACCCCAGACACATATTATAAAAAACTATACAAGAACAACTACACAAATTTGTTGATAAATATTATTGGTTATCTGAAAAAAAAATGAAATCTAGAGTTTAAAATTACAAATAGAAACAAATGAAAATAAACATTTATGAGGAAACCCTTTTTCAGAATCAAATATTCAATCGACAAAGAGGTTGAAATGTTGCAAAAACTTTCATTTTATTTGGGACCATATGAAATGAACCATTAACATGTTGATTATTTTTCTGTAGACAATATTGAATGTCATTCATTTAGTACCAAGAATATTATGTAGTTTATATTTATAAGTACATTTTAATTAGAAACATCACATGAGCAATAATCATGGTAAACTTCCAATAAGTAAAAATGCTTAATATCTATACACATAAACATTTCAATATATAAAAGTATTTCTTGATACTAATTGAATGACATGAAACTCACAATAAATATATACATCGAATACTCAAAAATAAGAAGAAAAAATCAGCGATTTCAACAAATTTTTAATTAAAAAATAATCGTAACCTCTGCAAAATTTAATTTAGAACAAACATAGTACTTTATTTAACGATAAATTTGTATTTACATATAAATTATAGAATATAAATATTGACAGTGTGAACTTAACATTGCAGCATACGTTTTCGAATCATACTATTTATTCAAGCAATGCAATAAATTGATTATTTTAGCTTTATCAAGAGAAAGATAGAAATTCAAAACAATTTTTAGAATTTCATTCATTTCTTTACACTAGAAGAATATGAAAAGAAAAAGATAGCACTATGATTTCCATTTAAAGTTACTTTTTCACTACATTTTCGACCAAATAACATTTTTAACATGGAATCAAACAAAATAACTCTGCTAAGCAAACAAAGTAGTTTATCATTATTTCATAATATAATGCTTAAAAAATTTTTTATTACATCAACAAAACTCTTCTTTGGAATGCTTTTTTAAAATATTAAATCTTCGGGAGATTCGAAAATTCTCAGTTTATAAATTAAATGAAAATATGTTTCACACTGGACTTTGAAGAAAACAAGAAATAATAGAACTTGATCAAAAGTGCAGTATGATGAAGAAGCCCTGATCTGTCTTTGAAAATAACGAATATTTTATATTGAATTCTTAACATATCTATAATACCTAATCATATTTTTAAAACCTTTTTCAAAATGTACTAGATATTAACTCAATTTCGAACACTATTTAATTTTATATTAACATGCCAATAATCTTACTAACTTTTCTTGTACATAGTAATTTTCACACTGTATTGTTATTTTCACACTTTTATAATACTATTAATAATCAATACAATGCATTTTCAAATTTAATTGAAAAATTTAATTGATGAATATATTATTTATACAACAATGATATTAAATTTTATAGATTTCGGTTTGGTATGTCCAATGACTTTTTTTAAAAAAATTACTTGTAAGGCTGCAATAAATTTTTTAAAAATAATTTTTTTTAAAAAAATTAAGGATCCCACACACATTTTATACAATTTTGGATATTAATTCAAAGGATTAGAAAACAATTCTAATAAGTCCAAATTTCCAGAATTTTTTATTTTATTTTACTTCAAAACCTCTTAATTTATGGTAATCTAATTTTATTTTATGACAAAATAATAATGAAATTTAAAACATTTTACTTATTTATTTTCTATTTTTTACAAAAAAATAAAATATTTGAAAATAATATTTTACAATTATATTTGTTATTGTTTAAGTTAATAATTATGTATATTAATTATTAAAGTAAATAATAATATGTAACATGGATATTAATTATTAAAGTAAATAATAATATGTAACATGGATATTAATTTTTATAATATTATATATATATATATTATAATAACCAGTAAAATAAAGTACTGACTTCCGTGATTCACGATTTTTCAAAGAGTATGCAAAATATGATTATATAATTTATCTGTTATTTGGGTATGATGATGGTATTTTGTGTTTTTCTCTTATGTTATTTAAATGAGTAGGAAAATCAACATTACGTTTCTTTTTTTTTTTTTTTTTTTTTTTTTTTTTTTTTTTTTAAAAAAAAAAGGGATTGACAAGTCTGAAAGCAATTTCAAGAAGGAAATTTCAAAAAATGTAGCTTTACAAATTTCTTTTGATCAATGAATATTCTTTTTTTATTATTAGAATTATTCTTGATTAAATTTGGAATGATGAAATAGCCCAAGTGCTGATGGATAGCGTTGAAGACTTCAGCTTGGATACCAGTCAATTTTAGTTCTTGGTTTTTCTTTCTTTTCATAAGTGAATATTGGAATCTATCCCTTAAAGTTCCTCATTATTTGTCCTCCGTCTGCTATTATTAAATACTCACTGGGATTAAGGTAACTTCTATGTGGTGTCAAACAATAATCAAATGATTTATAGACATAGATAATAAATCAATAGGGCGGCTCATAACAGTTGTCATAACAATTAACAAGATTTTACAGTTACAAGTCTCTTAAAAAACAGTGAGGCTTCAAACCATCACAAAGCATTTGTATATTAATAACACATTTTCAATAAATAGTATAACCATACATTCCAATGGAAAAATCCAGAAAATATCCAAACATCCACTCTGAGAAATGCGAACACAAAAAAGAAGCTCATCGTTGTTTTCTCAGTGTTCAATGATAACTGGATTTAAATTTTTGGTTTTTTATTCTGAAAAGTACATTTTTTATTATTGAAAATTCACTAAAACATTATTTTCAAAATAATCCCTCCTTCATTCATTTCCATCTCCAATGTTTAATAAAGAACTCTTATGACTCATTCCATGTTCCATTTAAATATAAAATATTTTTATTTTTTTATTTTTTATTTTTTTTTTACCTCCTCCAGAATTTAAGTTTTCCAAAGAGCACAAGATGTGCATCCAATATTATATTCCAATATTATATTCTATATTATATTCAAAACTATAAATCATTGAAAACAACAGATGCAAATCATTTCAGATAACTGAAGTCATATAAAATCTACCTTTCGTTACATCTCATTAAAAGTCCCATCGAAATTTTGTTGAGATATTAATGGATAACTGGAAGGAAAACACGCGTTTAAATGAGGGTACATATAAATGGGATATTCTCATTTCGAAACTGTTTACAATTTAGTATACACATCTTGCTTAAACATTTAGAAACTTTTAATTTACTAATTGTGACTTTCTCTCACAATTTCATCTAAGGTTACAATTTGTGTAAAAGAATTTCTCATATTTAGTTCATTATTTAATCTTTTTCTTATTCATGTAATTACATTCTGAAGTAAAAGATGGTGATGTTAACATTTTTTATTCCTTTATTTACATTCTAAAGGAAGGGAAATGCGTGTTTGCCCTTTGATATTTGCCATAAAAACTTTTTCATGAATGACTAGTGACCCACTGAAACAAATAAGAACGGTTTTCGCAAATACACTACGGATACGATATTTGATGGAAGTTATTTGCACTTCACGCTTTTCATGGAGAAAGAAGCTGGGAAATTTGACTACAATTAACGGATTCTGGTCTACCGAGCAGCAATCACTGTCGAATGAAAGCGCAAACAACGCTTCAAAGTCAACAAACGGTTGTTTGAAGAAGCAGTTTGTGAAGTCTTTTTTCGAATAAACTAAATCGCTGCATTATGGACCATTAAGTTTGAAATGTAATTCAGCGGAAATGTCTGTTTGCTTTTATCTTAGCAGTTAACTTCACAATGGAATTTCATAGAAAACATATATAAAATTTAAAAAATTGAATAAACATATACTTCTGGATAACCAATCCGATTTAAATTTGGAATAATTTTTAATTAAAAAATATTTGCTAATGTCTTTTTCAATAATATTTTCCCTCGGTTAAATTTTTAATTTTTCTTAGAACTTTCTTTTAAGTGCTGAAATTTTGAAAAAGAAAGACAAATTAGAAAGAGTGAATTGTTCCGATTACTTACTTTAGAAAAAGTAACTAACTTCTGGTGGTTATTCATGAATAAAAATCAGAAGTTAATTGGTCCCTTTTTTTTAAAATAAAGTTAAACTTGTAAGTTAAGCATATTGATGAATAAGCTAACAAACAATTTTCATTTAGCGACTGATTTGGCAGTTGAATCTCTTTAGCAGCCTGACTTTAAGTTTAAATGTGTATAAATTTGAATCTTATTTCGTGCTTAGGGCAAATAATTCTGTTAATCAAAAGTATATTACTAATCCAGTTTCTAATAAATCTAATATAAGTGTAATGTATACAATTAATCCAGTATCGAACTTGTAACCCTTTGATTATTCAAAATAAGAAATCGCTTTGCTTAAGGCACTGCTTTTGGTATGATAATACAATTCCTCTTTTGTGTATTACATATTTAACTTAGATTTCAGTTCAATAGTCTTCTTCTAGACACCTTCCTTTTTCTTCATTGGTCCGATTTCCATCTTTGATTTATATATTTGTAGAGGCCCGGAATCCCTTTGAACTTGTAGATTCCAATCTAATTAGAACTTATGCATGGAAACACTCATTATTTGACTCCCCACATATTTTAAATAAAAAACATGAATTTTTAAAGAAATTTTGTTTATTTATACGTGAATTCAACATTATTTTTGTGCATGCAGCATTTTTCCCCATTTCACTCTATTGGTTAATCCTGATTTATCTATATTATATAGTATTTATCTATATTATATAGTATAGTATTGGAGATTAGTTTCCCTTTTTTACATAAATAAAACTCATTTTGTGTTATATAACCAAACTGTGGTAATTAAAATGTAATAGTTCCGCGCGCGCGTTGTCAAAATCAGATCATTCATATATTTTAATCTGCTTTGCTAGTGAAAATAAAGGCTTAGTAATGTTTACCGTAATGAAACAGAAGTTTTTAATCTTTCCTCTAGTTTTCTTAAGCAATAATAAAATCACAAGAGTTTTCCGCATCTTTATTCAAAATTACGATATTTCTAGCATCTTCTGTCAACAGAAATACACAGCTATAAACGCCAGACAATATTTTGTAGATTTCTCAGATTTTAAAATGATATTTAAAATGTTAATTAAAATAGATTGCTATTACATTATTTACGCTTTGAAAATGATCTGAACTTTGGTTAACATTTATAGATATGGCATTCATAAATATCGATAAAATTTGTGCAGTTTCGTGAAAATGAAGAATGATTACGCGTCATTTTATATTTCTCTTTAATTTAAATTTGAGTTAAATACACAAAAAGAGTAGTTTTAAAACCAAGAAATATTAAATGTTTCTTTGAATTACCTTCAAATTTCATTTAAGTATTTTAGATGTTGCACTACTTCCGTGAAAATCTTGATATTTCAAAGATAGAGATCTGCAATCATTGTAAAATGCATTAAATATTAGTTTGGGGGAAAAGTAATCCATTATGTTTCGGTAGACGTCTGTAGTGATCGATATCTCGTGAGGTATATATATCAAACGATTTCAGATTTGTGCTCGTTGGAAAGCTGACATTTGACACTAAAATATCCTCTTGCGGTTTTTTGTTTGATTAATTCAGTTACGAGTACAAGGTTTTAAAAATGGAAGACAACAAACAGAAAATTCGATACATTTTCGTTTTTCTCTTGTAACGTCGGAAAAGATAGCCAGGTGGCTAAAATTGTGAAAGTTGTTTATCATCCTATATAAGACTGTAATAACCAGTTAAGTACAATTTTTGTTTCGTCGATTCCGTTTGGGTATTTTTGATGTTAGAGATGCACCTCGCATGTAAATAAAGCATCGTCGAATATGTCTGTAAAATATCAAAAATGGTCGAAGTTGACCGCATGTCAGCAGTAGTAACGCGCAAGACCTAAAAATCTACATGAAAACAGTTTTAAACCTTTTTACAAAGCGAATCCAAAAGAAGTTACATAAAGTTCACGTGAAAATAATGGATTTCTTTTTTCCCAAACTAATATATCAACTTGAAATAAAATTTGTTTCATCCTTTTACTTTCAAGAAAATATCTCACTTTCATTTTGATATGATTTTAGATTTTGTGTTTTTTAATAATTTTTTTTAATACATTATAATTTCAAGATTATTTTTCCTCGAAATTAATTATTTCAAGATCGATTGAATACAAGATTATTTCAATATAGCTTATAGATTTTGCTTTATTTATAAATTTTTTTTCACAAAAGATTTACCAAACCAAGATTGCTTTCTTTCGCAAAATTAATTATTAAAAACTGCATGCTAAAGTTTATTCTTTTTTCATTGTATTATATTTCTTTTCGATTTAGCATTTCATCCCTTCAGTAGGTTGATGAAATTGCGTACCAAGCATGATTAGAAACTAAGTAAACTGGAGGTTTCATGTTATGTTGACAAACTAACCGGGATATTTGCTTCGCAACACAGAGCCCCTCCTCAAGAAAACAGATATGATACCTGTAAGTATTAGTCTTCCGATAGATTGTGGTGCCACAGAGTTTAGCTTAGTTCATATAGCAAGATGCATTTAAGTGTGGTTATTCAATAAAACAATTATCAGATAGACGTGTTTGCCTCATTGAATTCAAAAACCAACTTGAAACTAACATCTTTTCGGTGAGTTGGAGAGCTTTCTGGCGACAAATTCTGGATCAAAAATCACACACATATTTCCACACTGCTAAATGAACAATGATTTATGAATCCATTATTTACCAGAACCTATTAGTTAATCTACCTAACAGCTTAAAGTCCGGTAGTTGGACAAAAGGGGGATGCCGGACATTTTACTACTTATTTCTTTGATATTCATTTGAGCAAATAAGATTCCATGCTCGATAACTTTTATTCACATAATGTAATACAATAATAATATTATTATTATTGAAATATATATTTTTACACGGAATTATTACTAAAAATATATGTTTTATTTAATAATCAATAATAGTACATTAGAAATCCAAGTCATATTATATATAATAAGTTTATTAAAATTAAAATAAATCTTGAACCCAATAACAAAACATACTAGGTTTACATCTTAGCACATTATTTATGTATCAGATTAATATTTTGCTTTATAGAGTCGCTAACTATATATTTTCAATCTAATGTCAGTTAAAAACTTGTTTAAGTAATCAGCTTAATTTACGTTCTTCGGTATGGTACTTTAACCACAATTTATGCTTGTTCGATTGGATATAAACATGATTACTTCACGGAAAAGTAGCTGCGAAAATAATACCTGCCGTGTAACTCGTAGTCACTCTTCGGATATTTTAAAAAAACAAGCTCGCAGACGAAAGCAGATGGTATTGAATTGTGTCAAGGCAAATTGAAATAAAAATTTGAAGAAAAAAAAGCTTTCTCTTCATCAAATTACCTTCACAAGCATTCAAATCACAAAATTTATGTCTTTTCAGTAAAAATTGATCATGCGGAAGCTTTTAATGCATTTACAAAATAGGCATATGAAGTTTTTTTTATTTATTTTCTTTAAAATTCGTTTTGCTGAGAAATAAATTTTTTATATACTTCGTGAGATTTATGGCTTTTTCTCTCTCTAATTTCATAACATTAAACATAAATTTCTATCAAGTAGCGTGCCAATCACTCCAGATTTAGTGGTCTGTGATTTATAGAAAAAATGCATTCCTAGTTTTCGAAGGAAAATTGTGATTTAAAAAATAATGATATTTAGTATTTTAAAGATAATTACTATTTACACAGCTTTTTATTCATAACCTTGTTTTTCCACTAAAAAATAAAATTTCACATATCAATTAACAAAAATTGATTAAATTGTGGAAAACTTGAACATTTCCATTATTTACGAACTTATAATATATTAAAGTATTATAATATATAAGTAAATACTTTCAACCACATTTCAATACAATTCAGATCGGTGGTATAGTGGAAAAACAGTAAAATAGTACTTTTTCAAAAAAAAAATAAAAAAAAAAAAAAAAAAAAAACAATATACAAATAAAAGTTAACATGAAAATTATTAATTTTTTATAAAAATTATGTGTTAATTTGATTGCGTGTATTTTTACTATTCCCGATGTTTACCGTACTAAAATATTTTAAAATAGGAAGAGAACCCCTCACCTCCATACTTACCATAGATAAAGTCAACAGACTTTATCTAAAATTAAAATCTTCATTAATTACGGTTATAATTAGTAATGAACTCTGCAGTAAAAGTTTCAAAATTAAGCACAGTTTTAAGTTATTTAGAGACCTACTTAAGCTATCAAGATTCTGATATAAGTTTCATTCTATTTCGCGAAACCTGAAAAAGAATCCTGTGGATAATCAAAATAACAACTTTATGCATACAGATCCAACCAAGAAATTATCATCAGAACTTAAATTTATACATTTTGTAAATTAACTACATTAATTACGATAATTTTACACAAAAGCATAAATCCTTTGATTTTACCGGAAACAAAAATTTTATCATCAGATTTTTTTTTAACTCATAACGAATTAGGAATGGACACCAGTTTTATGAATGAATTTAATATACATTTTCATTTAAAGCACAAAACAATCATAGAAAATACATCTTTTTAATTAAAATACTCATCACATTTGTTTCTATTATTGTGAATGACTACATTTGAAAATTGATTATAATAATATTATAAAAGCTTATAAAACATAATAACATCTCTTCAAAATGTTAATGGGATTTGAAAAAAATCGTGAATAAATTTCGAATACCAAAAATTATCATGTAAATTTTTTCGTTATCATAAATTTATATATTTATTAATTATTAAATAATTTCGCTTCATTTCATATATATTTAGAGAAGTTTGTATATCGATGGTATTTCAAATGTAAACATAAACAAGCGTTTGGCTGAAATTTTAACTATCCGTTTTGCTATTTGTGAATTTAATTATTTTTATTCAGCCAATTGTAATTTCTTCTCAAAAACCTTTGAGTAATATAAAATATGTGTATATAGATACAAAATGAAACAACTTTAAAAAAAAGATGCGACTGTTCAATGTGAAAAGCATTTAAATTAAGACTTCCTAGAGACCATCTAGAATCTTATTCTGCCGTATTTATAAAGTGAATATCTTATGAAAAGGGTAAGCGTTATGATGCCATATCAAAAGTAATCTTGGTGATACAGAAACCATAAACTATTAACTTGGCATAAATTCTAGATTGGCGATAATCTTGGCATTGTTTTCATTGCGAGAAACATGAATATCAAAACCAAAATAGTCATAATATAAAACAATATTTCCTTAAAGACTTCATTTTTCTTCTTCTTGAGTTTTGTGAATGTATGAAGATTAAAAAATATAATCAGAATAACAAGAAGCTTTACTTTTTTCCCATATATGCATTTGTCATCTGTTAATGAAATGCAGTTGAATCATTGTTATTCAAAGACTTACATTTCTCGTTATATAGTATTTAAGTTGAAATAGTTATATGCGAAATAATTGTTACTGCTTCGTGACAAGGCCGTTTTGAGTCTACTCCCGCATTAAAATACTCCAAGGCAACTAAATTATCTCATTTTAAAAGAGGCTGACTTAATTTTTTGCTAGAAAACGAGATTGGGCTAGAAGGGTGTGCCTTCATTGCTTCTATTGTGTTTGACAGATTAAAAATGTATGTAAGAAAAATTTATCGGCCTATATAAATTCACTTTCAAATATCTATGCAATTCTCTGGGTTTTTCTTTGTTAAAAGTTTTCATTTTAAATGTTTCTGATTTCTGGGTTGAAGTAAGCAGACCAAATTAGTTGGAATAATTCATAATTAGATTGCATTTAAAAAATGATCTCTGTCAACTTATTTCCTTGAAGAGATTTGGGAATTTAATTTATTAAAATTAAATATTTTCACCTGTCTCATTAGAAAAAAAAGGCAATTAATTATAAAAAATTAATGTAGCTGTGTAGAGATAGTTTTTTTACATCTCTGGCTACGCTACTTTCATTGATGACTTAAAGTTGCTTAACATCGTCAAACACGCCACAATTCCTAGACCACAGTTTAGCAATTTTTACCTTACGTAAATTTTAGTTAGAAACCATAGCAGAACTTAAATACATTTATATATGAAGTCTCACAAACAAAGTTCTCAATCCTCCAGCTCAAAATAGACATGATATCTTGTAATCCTGTTTGGATACACATCAGTATCAAAAATAAAAAATTTTATTGTTGATTCTAAAATGATGGAAGATGGGATACATTCTTATTGCTTTTGTCAAAACATGCAAGATAAAATGTTAATGTCAAAAAAGCTATATCAAAGTTAGAGCATTTTCTAGGTATAGCTATTGACACCACACAAAGCTATCATCTACGCAATTAAACAACCTGAAGACATCAAGATTTACACTGTAAGTGTGTTTCGTCAAAATGCTCTAGATAAGCATATTGACCTTGTCAATCAAGTATTTATATTATTATGAACATCAGAACAGTAAGGAGAATCAGAAAAACTGTAATACAATCGCAAAAGGTATGACTAATTACTATGCAAAGGAATTTTCATAGTTATGTAAAGGAATTTCCAACGTGCATTCTGGGTAATGAAATGACAAGCTTTGATAAACTAACCATAACTCCGTCATCAGCGGGAGAACTATCCTAACCAAAATCAGTATATTGCTTATAAAAATGCTTTTTTTTTAATATAACACAAAATTTAGCAGAATAAATATATTGTTCTATCTATAAGTAAATCAATAAAATTAAGTTGTAAAACCCCTTATGATGCAATTAAATAAGTCACAGGGTATATTTATTAGAATCATTGACCAAAAAACAGTTCTTCAGGGATAACTCAAATATGTGACCCTCTGACTTACTTGATATAAGGTCGTTTAATATGGATAACATTTTTTATTTCTATGAATGAACATTAAAATCTATAATCACATATCAAATCTAATTATTGAAAGTTTAGTAACAGCCTTTAAAAAATAATGCAATTCCTTCTGAACATTATATAAAAATAAAATTTACTAACATATTATTACCCGTTTTATTATAGACTACCAAATTTAGACATTTTCCTATTAGAGATTTTTTTAAATGAGATTCTAGTCTTCGTTGTCTGAGTTTCTCATTGTATATAACAGGGAGGGGGTCAAACTTTTGGGATCCGGGTTATACTCCACATTTAAAAAAATCGAAGGTGGTCTACCAATGACAGAGCTAAATTAACGTACATATTTCTTTTCGGTAACAAGAAAAAATGGTGAATTATGTAATTTTTCTAAAAAAAACTTAATATTAATATTTACAAAATAAAAATTTACTGACGAAAATAATCAAAGTATTCATATATCAAAAACTGGCCGTCCTTTTCATATTCAACTATACTTCGTTTAGTTGAAATTTGGTACTGTATATATGAGACAAGTTTATCATATTGTGGCTGGTACGAGCTTATTGCAATGCATAAACATGAAATTAAATGTTCATCTGTTAAATGCGACCAATGTTTGTTTTTGTCCATGGTTGAAAAAGCAGATTTGCAAAGATACTTCGATCCAAAGTATGATTTCAAATGCAAAATCAATTTGTAAATGTTTGGAAACGTTTCTTCTTAAATTAATTTCCAAAAATCAGTATCGCTAAATATGCTCTGGATCTAATAAATATATCGCATCTTAATTTAATAATTTCTTCCTCGACCGTGACTGATGTGATATCTATTAAATGTCCTATTTTTTCAGATACTCCATCAATGTTGACATTTTCATTAAATAGAAATATCATAAAATTGGAAATATCATAAAATTGAGTATTTCTTTCACCCTAATTAAGTCAGTGAATCTTCTTTCAAATTCTTCCAACAAAACAAGTAAGTATTAAGAGAAATCTTCGAAGTCTCAGTTTAGATTATGGATGCACTCTTCCTCCATGTTCTTAAAGTTTCTCAATTTATGTTTTCTTAATTGAGATCCATACCTTTGTATAGTTTTCTTGAATGTCTTAATCGCGCTCATCATGTCCGTTTTAAGTTTTAAATCGTAAAACTTTAATCATAAATCTTTAAATCGTAAATCTTTGCACAGTTTGTTTTGGGTTTTAAAGCGTAGACAGTAGTAATTTTTTATTTTAAATAATTCATTGATTCTATGTCATAAGTCATAAATTAAAATGTTAATATCCGAGGTCATTATCGGGATGGTTATGTGGACTACCTAAAATGTCTTCGTGGTCAACCAGTCGACCGTGGTCAACGTCTTGGCCACCCCTGGTATATAGTATAATAGTTTCGTACTAAGCATGAAAATAGTATTTTAGTTAAAAAATCTTTCGAAAACATATTCAGTTAAAACTTAATAATCTGTATGTTGTTTAGCTTAAAAATTGAAAGTGCACATTATCATTTTTTTTTAAAAAAAAAAGTACTTATGTTAAAATATGAGTATGAAGGGATTATATTACAATTATAGTTCGCATTAAGGAATGTTGCACTAAACAATTAAAAATTTTCTAAGAACTTCTGAATAATCATCTGGAAAATATTTTCATGTATAGGGTTATTCTTACTGTAATTCCCCTAAGACTAGAAACTCGGAAAACTTCCAAACAATAACACTGACAAATATTCTTGTAGAAATTAGAAATAAAACTTCCATCTTTTGTTGTTCCGAAAAGGTTAGAATCAAACCATCAAAGCCGCGATTTTTTATTTAGAGACGAGAAATTTTATCGCTAGCCCACTGTGAGTTCAGCGAGTCCTTGAATTGAAAATGTTTGATAAGAACCAGTGAAGAGGATTGATGAGAATCCTGATTGATAGGAAAAATTGATTTAAAGATGATACGGTCAAGACATATTGTGGTATCAGTAATATCCACATAGCTGTTGGAGTTTTATCATTTCTTCATTTGACGGGATTCAGAAAAGATAATTCTAAATACAAGTTTTTTTTATGATTTCTTCATTTCCTGAATTCAAATTTCATAATTTCTTCTTTTAAGAAACCTTGTTTCAGATTTCTAAGCAGACGGTATACTCAAAAAATCAGTCTATTATTATATCTTCATTCTATTATTATAAAGCAATGCAAGGGAAAAGAGTAAAAAAAAATTTGTAACGACATCTGAGGCCTCTTTAAATAATAATCAGTCATAAATTTAAAAAAAACTAGAGATTTTTGAAAATAAATATTTATATATCAGGGATTTTCTAAACTTCAAACATTATTTATTAATTTCAGAAACGCGTTTTAAGTATAGAAGTCAATATTCACAAATTTGATAATAATTAATTAAAATGTAGTTTAATACCATTACTAATGTGCAGTAATTACTTAATAGATGCTTAAATGAGAAAAATAAGACATTAATTCGTTCATGCAACCAGCAATTTTAAAGTTAGTATCTATATAAATAAAATCTTTATCTAGTTTGTTCTCCGAAATTGAATAGAGGCGGCTGCATAGAATAGGAGGAAATTTATATCCGGATGCGGTCTCTGGATAATTTAAAACCCAGGTTACGTTTCATTTCAATATTTTAATAGAGTTTGTAAATTAAACCGTCATGAATGCTGTTTTGTACTCATTGTGAAGTTGCTTATTCTGCAATGTGATTAATGTAAACGATATAACATTCGCTTAATTCCGTAACTTTCGGCATTTCAAGCAGTTCTTTTCCTTTTCTAAAGTATTCATCTATGCATAACTACTGTGGTAAGAGAAATAAAATATTATAGGTTTTCGCTGGCGCGTTTTTAAAAAAATATTCTGATTTGGGACCATTGTTGTCTAAGGGTGATAAAGGTCTTGTGTTCGATCCCAGCCATTTCTGAACAAGTAAAAATGATGTTATATTTCTGATTTTTGCAAAAATGTAACATCTGTGGGACTAGATACTTGGAAGTTTCTCGAGTTTCTTCTATAGCTAGCATAACATTGCCTACTAGCTATCATTTCAATTTTAGCCTTGAATTCAGCTGATTGTGGATTTAATTCTTAGTTTAGTCGAAGATGATTGTAGTTACTTGGTATCTATTTTAAGCTAACAATTCCCTATTTAATTAAAGTTTGTGTACGAAAAATCACTATGAAGCAAAACAAAAACTTTAATTAAAAACAAATTATATGTGTGTATTAAGCGTTTTAACTATTAAAATTTTTTAATAAAAATAACTTATTGATATCTAACATTTTTTAAAAATACAATTTAATGTTTATTGATCTTCTATGTGAGAACGAAAGGTTTTACTTAAATTTACAGCAATAGTTACAATAATAAAATTTAGGAATTGTTTTAATTAACTAATTCATAGTTATTTAAATATTATTAAAGATAATGAATACATGTATCAACATGAATAAGAACAGCATTATTATTCTTATTTTCTTTAGAAATAAACATTTGAAAAAATTTTCAGTTGCCAAAATTCATGGTAAAAAAATGTTTTTTAAAGAATTTTTTTTTAATTTTATCAAAAATAACGAATTTTTCTAAAGCCAACAATGAGTATTGTATTTTTATTGATTCATTTTAGTATACATTTGAAGGACTCGTAAATTTTTAAGATTCCCAATTTACAAAACTACAAGCTAAAAAATTTTTTGAATTCTATCAAAAATGACGGTCTTTTGTTATACCAATAATGAATATCGTACTATTTATTCTAATTCTTTATAGTAAAAATTATTCGAAAAAATAGTGAGTTTCATAAGATTTACGATAACACATTTTTTTTTATTGTAAACTTTGTGTAACTCACAATTTTTCAAATTATTCTAAAAAGTATTAAATAATAATGTGAAACTTATGATTCTTCCAAACGCTTCACGGTTCTTTCAAAAACTGTTAAGCTCGCTTTCAAAACATTCTTCATTGTGAGTTTTACTAAAAAATTATGATTTACCCCATCTAAATTTAAATTATTACTGTTCTTACTATAATTAATTTAGTTTTAGGTTATTATAAGACATAACAAACTGAATAACCACACTGAAATAGCAATTTAAAAAGCTAATACAAAAGAAAAAGAAGAAAAATTTCAAATTACGAGCTCATTCTGTTGAAAAGTCTTTATTTTTGTAAAAGAGTAGAATATTTTATTTTTGCCCATAGTGAAAATACTCAAACCAGTTCTTTTGAAATAGAATTATTTTATTAAAGTTCCATATGAAATCGCCATAAAAGGAAACGTTAACTGAACCGAATATTATCGATAATAGTTTACAAAAGGTCATAAAATTTTATTTTCTTCGGGAACAATAAATAAATAAAATAAAAATAATTGCTCATTGTTGATATTACTAAGCCCATTCATCAAAAGGGAATTTAATTGTCTGAAGAAGTTTTCACTTTTTATTTATACAGCTGAGATTCTTTTCATTTTATCTTTTTCAGCATAAAGCATTCACTATTACTAACGTTTTATTGGTGCAGAACAGTTACCAATAATGTATGGCACCATATTCAATATTGTTAAGCAGAATTATCATAAGTTTAAAATGTTTCCAATAATATTTGTATACATTTTTAGAGAGTGACAAGTTAATTATTTTTTTTATCTGAATATTTACTGGAATCATGTGATACATATTGGCAAATCTCAATTTCAATGCATCAAAATGTTTTGTTATCGCCTATAACCAATGTGCCAACCACATAATCAGAAGTCAATTGATTACCTGATTATATAACAATAATGGTCAAAAATGTGAAAGGTAAAAATTTTATGATTTGCGAAGTACATTTGTACCACTTAAATTTCTGTTAATTTTTTTCAAGTCATTGCAATTTTGATGGAATGCAAATATTTTATTTTGTAAGCAACTAAAAACATTTTTAGGAATTGGTTTATGCTATATTTTGATTTATATCGCTCCTTGCTGATGAAAATAATTCGAAAATTTTTTGCAGAAAGTAAAATTCTAAGTTTCACAACATTTATTCTAAAGTTCTTAAAAGTCATTAAAAAAAAAAAAAAAAACCTTAATAGTAAAACTCCCGTGCATTTTTACAGACCCTTCTAGAACTTCTGATACACAATGATTAAAATATATGAAATACAGTGAAAACATGTTGTTAAAAGTAATATTAAAAAATAAAAAAGTATTATTAAATAAAAAAAGTAAAATTAAAAGTTATTAAATAAAAAAAGTAAAATTAAAAAGTAATATTAAAAGTTGGGGAAAAAGAAAACCATTATTTTTACGTGAACTTTATGTAACTTCTTTTGGATTCACTTTGTAAAAAAGTTTAAAACAGCTTTCATGTAGATTTTTAGGTCTTGCGCGTTACGACTGCTGACATGCGGTTAACATCGATCATTTTTGATATTTTATAGACATTTTCGACGATGCTGTATCCACATGGGAGGTGCATCTCTAACATCAAAAATACCAGAACGGAATCGACGAAACAAAAATTGTACGTAACTGGTTGTTACAGTCTTATATAGGACGATAAACACCTTTCACAATTTTAGCCACCCGGCTATCTTTTTCGCCATTACAAGAGAAAAACGAAAATGTATCGAATTTTCTGTTTGTTGTCTTCCATTTTTAAAACCTTGTACTCGTAACTGAATTAATCAAACAAAAAACCGCAAAAGGATATTTTAGTGTCAAATGTCACCTTTCCAACGAGCATAAATCTGGAATTGTTTGATAGATACCTCACGAGATATCGATCACTACAGACGTCTACCGAAAAAATAATGGATTACTTTTTCCCCAAGCTAATATTTTATTTTGGTATATTTTTTCCAAGATTGAGATTATATTTAGTTTTAATGATTCTATATATATTTAAAAAATGTTTTTTTATATAAAAATGTTTATGAAATATTGCTTATGCAAAACAGTAATTATAATTCATCGAAACTCTCTTCCGGAAATAATATCTTCCATTAAAATGCGTGAGTCATTGTGTCTAATTAACAAATTAGAAAATGGAGAAGGTATCTTCGCTTATAAAGAGAAACCGATGAACTTGGTCGGACGTCGGCTTGTTCTCTATTGCTTCGCATAGTTGTCTGATCACTATCACTCTAGCGGAGAAATGTGCGCAATGGAGCTAATCGTTTTGGAGATGTTACAAAGAAGTCCAGGGAGAATGAATAATGTTATTATGAGTTTCCGGTGCTTTGTTACGCAGTAAACAAAGCTTCTCTCATTTCTATTATTCGGTGACAATGATCTGTTCAATACTTTGACTTTTGTCTACTGAGGTCTTGCGGTCTGTCATAAATGATTTTCTTTTTCAGAAATATTAACGGAGACGTGGTTTCAATGATATTTTATAAGCAGGGAAGCATGTTAATATTTGTATTTTTGTTACGATGTGTCACGTATTTAAAGCTTAATTTTATTTATAATTTGTGCTAAGATAAGAAACAAAAATCTGAAATAACAATTTATTCTACGATTGATAGATCTTTATTCTTATAACATTTCATAGCTTCAAAAGTATCTATTTATAATTTTCAAATAATATACTTTTCAAACAATCTTTATAAATAATTTACAAAATAATGCTTTTCTTTATAAAATTTTGTACACATAAATACATTTGAAATAATGAATGTATATTCAAATATAAAAAATCTTTAAATGCTGATAAATTTTTATTTTAAGGTTTAAGATTTCTTAACAATTAAAATTTTAATTCTTCTCAACATTTTTATAACAGACATGCAAATATTAAGCCATTTCAAAGCTTTTTTAGTTTTGTTATATTACACCATAAAAATCTATATCAACGTATCTACTATATTATGGTTAATTGATGAATTTATTTAACATTAATTTCAGACTTGTTCTTTAAAACAATAACATGTTATTTGATTTGGGAAAACATGGCTTTAATTCAACACGCAGTTTTGAAAAAGATTCGTAGGAAATCAAAAGCTTCTATGTTATGAGTAATTAGGGTGGTCACGCAGATTTTCATGGATTTTTAGATAAAATCTAAATGACGTTGAAAGATATCAATCGCATCCCTAATTTTCATGTGTTCGTTCATATCATTTTAATAATAGTATTGTTCTACTTCTGGACAATTCGATAGTTCAAACCTTCAGCTAGAAACAGTTTAATAAAAAGAGTGGCCATGTTGGTCACCAGATCTATATCCTATTAAGCTTGTTTTGGGTGATTTGAGAAGACTTTTGCTTCTCGCAACTCTTTTTCTGTGATATTTGCCTAACAATAACGCTCACACTTTGCAGAATTTTATTTCTTAATAAAGTGACAGATCACGAGATAAAGAATAGCACATATCCCTATATATCGTTTACTATTTAGATTGATGCCCCTTTATACTGAAGTTACTTTTCCTGTATCAAATTAACGAATCCAATTTTTTGTAATTTTAAATATTTTTTGATTTGTAAAACAAAATGTCTGCAGATTGCTTTTTTGTCGAAACAGGCCAGATAATGTGGCTCAATTTTATTAAATTGTGTAGTTTTATAAATAATTTATTGTTATTTTTTTCAATTACTTAAATAATAAAGATACTATTTAAATTTAAGAATACACAGATATTTAGGGAAAATATATCATATAAATTATACTATGACAAATAATTGTTTTTCGAATCTCACCTGTTTTCCCATAATATTTATGTACTTAATATTAAAAATAAGTACTTTATTTTAATTTCATAACTATGTCATGTTGTCATCAATCTTTTCAATCGATTATCTTAATGATAAACTGCACTTGTCTTTTCCCATTATTGCAGAAAATAGTGTTGTAAACAATAGCAGAGGAAAAAAAAGATCAAAAAACGTCTGCGCAAAGCGGTTAAGAATAAAAGAAAGCATTTCAACAGCAATTACTATGAAGATTTGAACCTTCGCAAATAGAAGAGAGAATACAAAAACACACTCCGCTAAATACAGTTCTTTGTTCCTTTTAATATATTTCAGCTGTTCTAACAAGTCATTTTGGAAGGAAACAAAGCTTGCTCGAACTAATGCTCTTTGTTTATCAACAGTGACTAGAAAAAGAAAAGAGTCGTGATTTCTTCACATTTGAAAATTTCTGTGGGATTAGCTAGCAGTTGGAAGATGACAAAATATATTTCGTACGACATTTGCATTGTTCTTAAAATTTTGCAATTTCAATTCTTGCACTCATCCTGATAATATGTGGTAATGTTAGCCATATAAAGTGAATAACAGATTTATTTTTGTGTCTCAATATTTGTAATTAATTCATTTATTGTGTTTCTATATTTGTGATTAAGTAACATTTAAAGAATTATAAATTATGACTAATTATTTTCCAAATATTGGATGTTTTGACAAATTACAATTATTGACTTAATTTATTGACGTGACCTATAATGATATAAATGAACTAGAAGAAAGAGAGGTTTAAATCATATGCAGATAAAACAAAGTATGATAAATTTTGATTCTGGATATTTTTTTGATTTTTCATATTTCCTGTTTTATTATAATGTATAATTAATAATTCGAATTCATGCTGATTACATTACAAAGTCAAGATGCATAATAATTACAAAATGAAGAAAATTGTTAAAAGATAACTTTCTTTAAGAAGCAAAGAAATATTTAATTATAAATATAATTAATAATATCTACAAATAAGGCCATCAATATTGCTAAAAATACATTTTAAATAAATTTTAATGAGCTGTATATTAAACAGATTTAAAAATTAGGTATATAAACATAGAATAAATGCAGAAACAGCAAATATTTACTTTGAAAAATCTATATTTAGAATTTTTTTGTGTTAGAATTATCTTTCTATATTCTTTAAATGGTGTTAAAAGTAAAAATATTTTAAATTTATGTTTGATTCATTTTCTTAAATTACTTATAAAAATTTCTCAAATTGAATTCAATAATAGAAGAAATAAAAAAAAAACAGACTATATATACAAATACTTTGTTTTAAAATTTGTGACTAGAAATCCTAATGGTAGGTTGAGGTCACAGTCTACATCTGTAGTTCCTTTCTAATGAGATCAAAATTTTTCTTTTCTGAAAATTTTCAAACACTCACTCTAGCAGATGCATATGTAGAATTCAAAATTACTATTTGACAGTAAAAGAGGGATAGCTTAAGAGCTGAAAGATATTATGATATTTATTTTTAACATTCACCCTGTTTTAGCTTCTAAATGATGAATTTAAATTCTCTATCATTGAACAACTTTGTCGAGTTTTCTAATGCGAATCTTGAACAACAGACTTTTCTTTACATAAAACAATTACTTAAAATTATAACTTGCCTAGTTATGTTAATTTTATATACATCCCTATAAAAAAGTTTTACAAGAATTAAATAAAAAAACTGAGCTCCAGTAATTAAGCACATTTTTAAGTTATTCAAATTTTAAGCAGTTTATGCTGTACTTTACTTTTTTAACATAATATTTTGACCAAAACCTTTAACTAATTTTTGGTGAATTTCCAACAAAGAGGATTTCATTTACCAATAAAATTACGAAATTGTTTGCCTTTGCTTGAGATAATTTCTCAATACATTGTTATTAATATTCTTCAACCAAGCTGTAATTTAGTAAAACGTTTCAGTATGTTTAAACTTTATAATTGTTAAAAAAAATATAAACTCTGTGGCATGACAACCCATTGGGGGGCCAAGGCTTACAGTGCCCCTAACTATTTTATTGACCAAGGGCTCTGGAGTACGAAGCATATGAACCGGTTAGGTGGTCAACCTAACGTGTAAAGCCCCACATACTTATCTCCACAGTTTTATCTATCTACTGAAGTAATTAAAGGGTGTGTCGATCTTGTCCAACCCCCAGGAACGAACCTCAGACCTGAGTGCTGGCAGAGCAAAGCGCTACCACTGTACCACTGGGTTTTATGCAGGCATCATAATACATTTTTTAAAGAAGAAAATTTTCGGCAAACGGACACAAGCAAGCATCTAAAATGAACGATGATTAATGATAAAATAATCATCGTGATATAATTACATTCTTAGGAATATAGTGACGTATTTATCAGTGAATGATTTTTCCTCCTTTCTCTTTCCACTTTCAAGTTGAATAAACTTCACGACACTCTGAATGAAATGAGTTGAACTGCGTGACATTTTTAATGATGCAGGACACACACACTTGCGATGTTACTTCCAAACGTTACTTTCTTGCTTCAGTGTATTCGCTTGATAAATCCTTTGTAATTTCTTTTTGAAGTTCATGCATTTGTAAATTTGTAATTTAAAGATCTTACAAAGAAAAATATTGTTTGAAATTAAAAAATACCATATATATATATATATATATATATATATATATATATATATATATATTAGGACAATTCCATGTTAGTTCATTGAATATTTTAAACTATTTAATTTTTGATATTATAACCATTGTGTAATAGTTCTCATGTAATATTGTTGTTATTTAATGACCTTTTAGTGAGTGGGAGTATGAGTATAAAATGGGAAAAGAAATTCCTTTCTTTCTTATACATGCTTTTTATTATATACATAAAGCATTTATTATGTCTTTCAGTTTACAAAATTCCATTCAAATCTAGATTCAAATATTATCTTAGTATCTAATTGAAAGAGAAATAGTAAAATAAATCATTGATATAATTTCAGGAAAATGATTTTTATATTTATCATTCTACTGATAAATATAAAATAAATAATCAATCTGCCATTGAACTTCTATTGTTATACAAATGAATATAAGAATAATTTTCTGGTCCAAAATATTACCAAATACGAAAATAACAATATCAAATATTTTTCTTTAATATTTGCTAATATTTCGGTCAATTCTTTTCTTTTGACCCTCATGTCTCTTAGTACAGATAAAAAAAAAGGGTAGTTTTAGGTTAAAATTTCAGACATCATGGCATTTGTAACAAGACCCTGTTCTATTAAACCTAAAATCTTCATATAAGATATCATTTTTTAAATGTACTTTATGCATGATTTTCATTCTTATTTTTAATATAAATTGAATGCTGATTTCAAAATTTATAACAAATCAATGTACTTCACTAAAACTTAATTTTATTATAAAATTTAAGCATAGAAACTCAAATCCTTATATATTATTTTTATATATATATATATATATATATATATATATATTGCATTGCAAATTACTGATTTTTCTCATATCGTTATATTTTTAAGATCATTTCTTGACTTATTAGACCTACTAATTTAAGAATTTGGTATTTCGTTCAATCATTTTTTTAGTGTTTTTCTTCCTTGCTTTTTTTATTTTTTTTTTTGGCGGGGGGGAGAGTTTAACTGTTTTTGAGCAATATAAATGTATGTTGCGATTTTTTTCTATGTACGTAACATTTTTTTAGATATTTTCCAGGTTTCATCCCTTGCAAAACATGTGTAAAACCCAATGTCTGTGAAATTCCTCATCTGAAAGGGAATACACTTTCAATTTCCTAATATAATTCAACAATTTTCCAGTTAGTGAATTTGCAACACAGTGACAATAAATGAATCGAAGTCTCATGAAGACCTCATAAATTGCTAATAGACACAGTGGAGTATGTGGTCACTAACTATAAACCCAGTTTTGTGAATAATAAGTTCAAATATAATAATAATTATTTCAATTTTTTACTCAATTTTATTTAATAATTTTAACACAGAGAATATTACTTCCGTACATATATGTAGATTCGTTCTGGATATTTTCAGAGAGATTTAATTATAAATATTTCTTAATCTTATATATTTAAATACATGAAGCTTTCTCTTAAAGTATGAGCGTTACTTGTATTTTTTCTTCATCTTTTTAGATAAAAGTAAAATTAATTCCATATTCTGTGTGCTATTTTAATAGGGGGAAAGTATTTAAATCAAGCTGAACTATTGTTAGCGGATTAACATCTTAACACACTTGCTAAATCAGCAGTTCGATAAAATGATGTTACTATGTATTAGTTCTAATTTCCTGCCGTGTATTTTTTCTTCATTTACAAACCTACTTAAAGATAAACAACTCAAAATATGAACGAATAAAAAATAATTCGAAAATAAATAACGCTTTTAAATTGTTCAATCGCAACATTTTAGGAGTATTTTCGCCGAAAAGAAAAGGGTCACAGCGGTAAATAACGAAAGACACATATCATCACAAAAATAACCTCTTTTTCAGTTACCTTTCGTCCACGCTCATCGCGACCCTGAGGGCACAGGGATTTTCATGCAGGGAAAAATCTAACCTACAATCGCGGTTTTTTCCCTTTTCTTACCTGTCCACGAGGTAAGCAAGCGACAAGTTTCAGTAGCCCGCCAGAGCTTACAACAGGTTTCCGTCCAGTCAGGTTAGTGAAAATCTTTGTTCCGCGTGTACAACAAACAGTTTTTTTCGAACGGCATGCCTTTCTTCACATTTTGGATAATTCGAGTTTAGCTGTCATAGACCAACATCAACATGAGTTAAACTTTGGAATTAGAAGCAGTACTTCATCGTAAATAGGTAAGTGCTTCTATAAATTTTTTATTGTGTGAGAAACTCGGCGAAATCGTCTTACTACTTCCTGAATTTCGACTACTAGCAGAAGCGATGGGGGTTGCCCGTACCGGTATGACCTACAGCGAGTTGACGATAGGAATCCCAACCGGTTAAAGAATACTGAGAGAAATACCTTTATTATACAATATATTAACATCTTTAATTTCCTTGTCATTAGTTAAATTTTGTAACATAAGTAGGAATTGATATTCTTAAGTTCGACACTTAAGGGAAAAACCTTAGTTCTTAATTTATAAGAACAAATATTAATATTTACACGTTGAAAAATACATTTATTTCTTATATGTTATTAAATAATTGTAAACTTTAAATATTGTGTTTCCTAAATAAAATTTCTTTGCCCAATTAGACATGCTGAATATAATTTTAGATTCTGGTTCCATTATTATTTTTAAATTATTTTTTTTTCTTACGCTTTTCAACTTATTTTTATCTAAAAAGTTTACAATGAATAAATTACGGTTATATTCACAAAAAAAGCACAAAGATATTTTAAATTAATGAGGAAACTATAAATAATTGTTATAGCACGTTGTATGTCAAATAATGTTGATTTCATACTAAATAATATTGTGGAGTTTAAGCCTATATTTTTCATATTATTCATGTGTCTTATTTTAAATTTCTATTTACTCAATGTATTGAAATTTTATGATTAAATATACAATGAAATAGATCGAAATTTTATGATATATTGTCGTTGAACATCAATTTCTCATTTAAGAAATCAATATATATTTTAAGAATTAAACTTATACTTTTGTGAATATAAAAGAAGAAAGAAATCATTATTTATTTATATTTGCCTCTTGTCGATAGGAATTATGCAAGATATTTTTTCATAAAATATTAATAGAAATAATAAGTGTTAAAATGTTTCACTTAGAAAAACAATGTTTATTAATGACTAATTTTCTTTTAGAAAAATAGAAAATTTTAACTGAATGTACTAGCACTTTTAATTTCTGAGAATGATAGGAGGGAATTAGTATGCCTAACATTCATTACAAATCTATTTACCAATAATGACTTAATGATGAGATAAACATGACCGTGACCTGTTTATGAAGATGCTCTGATAATCAGAAGGGCAATCTTAGGAATAGACCATTGACTTGACTTGCAGAATTTTTGCCATACCACAATATGAATAAATTAAGCATGACCCTTATATATATATATATATATATATATATGTGTGTGTGTGTGTGTGTGTGTGTGTGTGTGTGTGTGTTTATGTTTATGATAAACAAAAGTTGATAGATGCTTTATGGAATAACCATTAAAAACAATTGTAAGGTGGTTTTCGTAGAATTTAAAACAGTAAATGTATGTCTTATTGTTGACCACAAAAATAAGTGTACACAATTAATAAAATATTTCCAAATTATATTTAACATTTAGGAAAGAAAATAGTTGAGATCTTGACTTTAAAAGTTAAAATTTTATTATTTTAGTAAAATGATAAATTAATCTTGCAAATAAATATAAGCTTACTTTCATGTATATTTTTTGGGCTACTTAAAAAATAAATAATTGGAAAATTTCTAAAATAAATCTGGAATTAAACTAGTTAAAGACAACCATTTAAACATCAGCAATACAATCACATGAAGTATATAATCATTAAGAAACTATAAAAACGAGGTTTTCATTTTTAATTGCTCAGTTATCCATAAGCATACTTTAATTATTCATTATATATAATTAATTAAGGCTAACATGTTTTTATTGACTAACTATTAATAGTTAAATATTGTGGAACAGATAAAAAAATATCTTGATAAAGAATTATTCTGATGAAAATGCAGATTAATTTTATTTAGACTATCAA
This sequence comes from Latrodectus geometricus, assembly GCA_026290005.1. NCBI lineage: Eukaryota > Metazoa > Arthropoda > Arachnida > Araneae > Theridiidae > Latrodectus > Latrodectus geometricus. The sequence goes on from JAPDSC010033502.1 coordinate 36,891, forward strand.
TACAATATTAGATATTGTGTCACTTGCTTGACAGCTCATCACATTCATTCACATTTTAAGAGCAATGACACATAAGGACAGGATGATCGCAAAATGCCATTTATACTCTAATTTTTAATATTTAGTGTCACGGCATCCCGTGTTGAAAATCACCCTTCTTCCTGTTTTCCTAACAAAAGAAATAACGTTGCCAAAATACTTTCTCTAAATTATTCGCTCGTGTGAATTAGCGGGAATTTAAGTGGAAATTCGATATTTTACGCATGAAATATTTAAAAAATTAGCTTGTTCATGTTCGACAGAGGAACAAGGAGCAGGCTGGTTTAGTTAGCGTGTAAAATTAGTTGACTAATTTTATTTGATTTCTAAGAAACCTGTTATACAATGTTGTTTTCAAATTTCCTAAATCATGACTTAATTTTTTTTCCGAATTCTGGGTTTAAAATGATTATTTTCAACCTTAAAATTTTGTAATTTATAATTTAAGTTTAAACATCTGATTTTTTCCATGCTCTAAAATATATAACAAATTTCGTTACGGTTTACAGACACTAGTTTTTGCAGGTACATTTAAACTAAAGGAAGTATAACTTTTTCTAGAGCTCCATAAACAATAACAGCGTCACTATGATTTACTATTTTAGACTCTTGTAGTCTAAAAGTGTAACGTGGTGTTGACGGAGTTCCTGTTTATAAATGAAAAACTGTGAATGTATTGAATTTTATCTTTATTGATTTCTATTTTTAATACCCCGTATCTTATAAATAAAAGCACCAAATAATAAACAACAAAATATTTTTTTGTGCAAAATATGATCTTTCGAACTAGCATAAATCTGAAATGATACTGAACGAGATATCAAACACTACAGTCATCAACCGAAAAAATAATGCCTTTCTTTTTCCCCAAACTAATATAATATTAACTATAATGATAACACAAATATAATTATATATTTCTTGGTTTACATTTGATGTATATATACATATAAAAAGCGAGAGAGACATACCTATATTCAAATATATTTCATATAGATAGGTTATTTCCTAAAAAACTAAAATGTTACTTTCAAGCGAGATAAATACTCTTTCCTTGTTGATATATAACATTTATTTTTCTAAGATAACGAATTAAATGTATTAGTATAATTTTCAAAATAAAAGCAACAGTAATTTTCTAGTTCGGAGGAAGTCTTAAAAATCATCACACCATTGTTGACACCAGTTAGATTTATTGGCTTGTGACAAATTTTAATACGATCCACGAATTCAAATTGAATTGCCTATAGATAAAAAGTCCTATTTACTTACTAAAAAGATCAGACATCATAAAAAATAAACATTTTAATTCTAAAGATCAAGGTTGTTCAACGTCTGTCAAAAAGCTTCCAACGAGGTTCCAAAAGGAATAGTACTTTGATAACAAAGTGAAGAAACATACATTTGATTAAATATTGCATATGACAATACTTGACACAACGCTGGAAAACCGGTCAGAAAAATAATTTGCAAAGCCTCGTTGGAAAAACATTGTTTCATTTCAAAATTTTCTTAGAAAAAACTTTATTGAAATGTAATATAAAATTATGTGATAATTATATTAAATATAAGAATCAAAATTAATATAATTAAGTAATGAATATATTATTGATTCATTAACATATTTATCAGAATCTATTTGGCAACAATCCTGTGTGTCAGATACGTCGACCCAATTTTCTTTATTAAATGAGATGTAATATTTAGACAAATAAATGATAATATAAGCTCCATTTAAGCTATCCGCTTCAAGGAAACACCGCTTGAATCCTTATATTCCCAGATAGGTAAGCCATTATTCACAATTCTTTTAAGATAACTCGTGCATATTAAGCAGTTGGAATTACAAAAGCCATTTCAGATATTTAAGAATTATCCCATTCTCTATCTCCATTCGTTTTCACAAGAAAAATGTAATGCTATTCATTGTTTATAGTTGCACAATATATAAAAACACTGATAATAATAGGGGGAGGATTTCACGTGCAGATGGCACTTGTTGCCATCTATGAAATCAAAACAAGTTTTCATATGGACGATTTTATTTGAACACATTAGAGATCAATATCAATGATGTATAATAGTAATTAAAAATATAATCTGAATTTGATAATGTTCATTTACGTCATTTTGTAAGATTACAATGCACATTTATACATCTCCAATTTATGTAGATACATAAACATATATATTATTATTTCTTTTTTAAAACATAATTGAATTTTTAAGTGTAACAATAGCATGAAAATTACAGCTCGAGTCACTAATTGCGGATTACTATTTGACATATTCGTACACATTTTGAATTAATAATGATTGATGATGATTAATAATAATTTTTAGTTAAAATTATTTATAATGAATTTATTGTAGATTGCATCTGGAATAGAATATATTTTAATCCTATCAATTAGTTATATCGATAATATTTTGAATAAAATTAGTTATATAATTATGTGAGAGAAATCTATATATTACTTATTTATGGATAATGCAAGGAAATTCATTACTCATTTCGTTGTGAATGGTTTATTCAAACACAACCTTTAATAATTTTTAATTTAAAATTAGCTCTCGGAAACTTTATATAACAAGAACTTTTTCCTTCATATTTATAATTTTATAAATATTCAATTTAAAAACAAACTATAAAGTGAAATGGTTTTATGGCATAAGCACTGCACCGTACTTCTACTTTAATTTATTTTATATACAGAAAAAATATTTTTTTAATTCTAGCTATATAAAATTAATTTTTTTAATTCTGGCCATAAATAGAAATATTTTTAATTTTTATCTGTTATGAAAAATTGACGACATTAGTGTGACGTCATGTTTCCAAACAAATACAATGTAAACATTTGTTTAATATTGTTTTTAAGAGTGCCTTCTTGACAAACTTGGAGATTTATGTTTGGCTATCGATTTTATTGGTGATTTTTGTTGGCACAGAACAATAAATTGTTCTGTTGCAACCAGAATACGATTGGAAATAAGCCAAGCTTGGTGATTAACTGTGATTACAATTTGGCAAGAATCAAAGGTTAAGCAAACAAAAGGTTAAAAGTTTTAACAAACACGTTATCCTTAAATAATGAATATCAATTTCAAAAATAACAATTTAAAAATCTATCACCTAAGTCCATGGCAGTTTCAATGATAAATGACGCTTAACAGCAAATGTTTGGAAACAATATGACGTCACAACTAATGTCGTCTATTTAACTTTTTGAATTAGTCGCACACATTTACCATTACTTAAAATTTAATGACAACACCATGATTCTGTATACCTTAAGGTGCGATGTAGGTGACATTCATTAGGGCTTCAAAAGTATGGCATCGATGAACTATTTAAAGCAGGATAATATTTAATTGGATCAAGAATACGTTATCAGTTCGCGTACAGGGAGAAGTTAAAAACTGATTTACTTTCAAGAGTTCGTTCGCAGTAAAGCGACACAATAGATGAGGAATTAGTGGAAGAGCTATCTTAACGATCGTATTCCAAAAGCTATTGTTATAATACATCGCATTTTATGGTGCAAATATTGTTTCACTTTCAAACACGAATTGCTAATTCACCAGTACAAAAATAAAATTGCTTTTAATAGGGTAAAATGTCTTCCCTGTAGAAGATTCGGCAGTCAAAGCATTTCTTATCAAAAGGCTAATGGCCAGTAATTAGAAAAATGTGGAATGTGGAACTTCAATTTTATTTGGATAATATTTCGTATATAAAGATATTTTCTATTGATCCCCGATTTCAATACTGTCAATGTATGGTATATAGTTCAAAGCGTTTTCCGTATTCTGTATTTTTTAGATGGAACCCAAAGAGAATTTTAAGAAGTGAATTTTTTTAAAGTAATTAGCTTTAGTAAAAAAAAATCCTACAAAATGAGCTATTACGCCCCTGATACTCAATAGCTTTCCGCCACTTCCAGTTAAGATCCTCAAATTGAAGTTTCGTTTACCGCGGACAATGATTGGGAGGGTGACCACATTCTCCCTCCTTGGGTTGAGTATGTGCCTACGTTAATCTGAGATGTCCAAAGTTCTTCTGTTGGTGTAAATTTGAAGAAGAGGCTGCCAGCTCAGATGTGACTTCATCATCTGACCATGGTTCAAAATTACGAGACTTTTAGATATAGGCGATAATTCCAAACCCGTTTACCTTAGGTGTAGTTCGAGGTTCACGAACATAGTTATGTGTGTATGTTATGCCCCCACTCGATTTGCTGCATTAATAGGTGTAAACAATTACTGGATTATTAGAATGACAAATTATAACACCTTTTTTAAACTTCATCAGTAATTTCATAATAAATTCAATTCTATATTGATATATACATTAGAAGAGTTTTCCTTTGCGTTGAAAAGTAAAATGTCTAAGTTAGTACATTTTCTATAAAAGCAAAGATAATTTAAAAGAAAAGACTTTATATTGCGAATTAAATTAGATTTCACTAATAACAGGCTGAACTTTTAAATCAAAACTTATATAGTGAAAAAACCTTCAGAATGAATAAAAAAACTCAAACAATTTAAAACAAAGAAAATACAAAACCATCACAATTTAATGTATGAAAGCTTTCCTTGTAATTAACAATATCAAAAAGACAAACATTCTAGTAAGCGAGCAATTCCAAAAATTAACGAAACATAAATTACTTAAAATACTCTGGCTTAAGTAATCGAGTACGTCATTTAAAAAGAGGATACAGTTTATTTTACATAACTGTTTTTACCGAGAATAATGAAGTTCGTAATGAAATAGTTCAAAATATATGGTTAAAAATTTCCATCTATTTTCAAGACAACAATTCAAAAATTATATTTAAAACTGATAAAATTATATGAAGAAAAAATTGCTTTGCAACTTTCTTCTTTGTATGACTCTTAAAAAAAGTTAATTTCATGAAAGAAAAATATACAAGCTTTGGTTTACTATTCTATTATCTATATATTAATATAAAACCGGAAGAATAATTTACGAACAATAGTTGGAAAATTTGATAAACTAACGTTTTTCTTGACTGGTAAGAAACTTTTAACAGAATACGCAACTCAAGCAAAACACCGTGGATAAAAAGAACAAAGATTAATCGTTTCTTTCAAAATCAAGTAAATGATTGCGTAAAGTATTTGGAATACCTATTTTACAAGCTATAACAGAACATCAAATGATAAAGATGAATTGGTATGCATTTCTGGCTATGTATGAAATAGTGGCATTCAGCTTGCAGAATTAAAACTATTGAGATTTTTTCAAGTAACAGAAATGCTGTAATTATCTATAAAACTTCATATTTTTCCTCACGTGTAAGAAAGCTTCACTACCAAAACCAGAATCGAAATTATTTCTTCGGTAGTGTTATTTGAAGATGAGAAGCAATATAATATTTAAAGCAGTTCAAGACTTTTAGAAGTTATTAAATAAACATTATATTAATAAGATTCTAAATTATAGAATAGAAAAATATGGAATAGATTCTATTAGCTTTACTAAATAAAATTTAAATTTATATCCATTATTCAATGTTAGCATTTTTCATCATTGCTAAATAACATAATTACAAACTTAAATTTTAATCCTCAGTTTCAAACATTAAGAATAACTATCTTATAAGATAAAAAATAAACAAAATTACTAAGCCCCTAATGTAATTTTTTAATCAACGGAAATTAATATTTTATCAAAAAATTTTATATATCGAAACGATTTATCAAAAAGTGTTTAAATAAAAAATACGCTAGATTTTTTTAACGTTTTAAAAGGGAAAATTATTTTGATTCATATTAATTATAATATATTGCAATATTTTTAAATATAATAATTTTTAAATGATTACAAGTTCTTGACATTTATAATCATCTACATTGCATTCGCAGTACATAAAATAGTGTAATCACAACAATGTATTTGTAACTTTAATTATTATTCTAAAAATAAAATATACTATCATAATTTCAAATCACATAATCGTGATCGAAGCGCTAAAAAGCCGATCATAAGTGCTTTCGCTTGTAATCTTTTAACTAGTTACTAATTAGCTATTATTTGTCCAGATTCATTATCACCTAAAACAAAAAGTTTTTATCTTACCTTTAAATTACGTTAATAGAGAAAGAAATAGTTATTTCTATTTATAACATTAAAGTATATACAAACAAGATACATTTGTCCACTTAAGAAAAATACCCCGTATGTAAATAAATTAATTTTGATTCAGACATTGTATCAATTTAATTATATTTATCTTAATATTATGTATGTAATTAATAAAATTAAAACTGCAACCGAAAGAAAATTTTTATACATTAAAACCTGTTGTTTCATATTTAAAACAAATTATTTTAAATTAATAATAATATGGATTTATCATTAATTATATTTATACGTTATATTTTAAGATTTACTCAATTGAAGTTAATGGGAAGGAAAACATTTAAATAATTTATCAAAATTCTTGGGAAAAGCAGAGAAAAACATAAGAACTAAAAATTTTTCACTTATATATATATATATATATATATATATATATAT
>JAPDSC010033502.1:43579-70280 GCA_026290005.1 Latrodectus geometricus
ATATATATATATATATATATATATATATATATATATAAGCATATTTAACATTTATCATATTGAGCATTAAATATATTTAACATTTATCATTAGCACATTTAACATTATCCACAATTTTCCTGATAACCTTAATTATTTATGATTATAGTAATTTCTTTTTTAATCATAAATGTATAAATTATTCGAAAATAATCATCAATATTTTCATACATTTACTATGCTATTTCTTTTTTTTCTAATTACTTCCAAATTTTATTGTAAAAAATCAAAACCTCAATTAAATATCAAAATTTCAAACATTTAATGTTTATTAGATTAATCCAACAATTTTTTATTTATTTAATTTTTTATCAAATTTAATAAATTTAATATTGTTTTATTTTAATAAAAGTACATAAGATGTTTTTGTTTACCATGGCTTTTCTTTTCCGCTTTTGTAACTACTTAATTGTAAAAGCAAAAATTCATATTAACACAGAAAGAAAGCTCATTTTCGATAAACATAAACGTAATCATAAAAACTTTGACTTAAAATAATAAAGATTTAATGATGAATTAGCTTTACATTTGACATAATCATTATCATAATTTAAAATCAATTTTAATCTTGATCGTTACCATTCACAATCACAATAATCATAAAATTTATAAATCATAATCATAATTATTCATACGTTTATAATCCATTACATTTTAGTTTTATGGATTTGAGGTCTGAACATCACTTATGATGATTATGCTGTTTTGAGTTAGTAATGCAGTAAGAATTATCTGAAAAGTCCCCATTAAACCAAACAAAAATTATTTGTCAAAATAGCTCAGAATCTTATCTTCCAAATGTTTCTTCTATCATTCTTCTTATACGGAAGCACAGTCTCTCCCAATTTTGTTATTTTCTAGTGTTCCTACAATTTCAATTTTTAGCTATGTTTCCTTAAGAATATAGAAATGTTTTGTATTATAAATAATAATAAAAAAATAATAGAAAATAAAATGAATTGGAATTATTAAACGAGAGATACTTTCGTAAAATAAAATACTTAAAATCATAGCAAATTTTTCGGCTTACTAATTTATATTTTTCTAAGTAGAAAATTTAATTTCTCAGGAATATTTTTCCAAAGAATTTTTAGTTTTTCAACTTTTTAAGCAAAAAATACGATATTTAATTTATTTAAATTAAATCTTAAATTTTAAAATCTCTTGAAATTTTTTCATTTCTACATTGAATATCTGAAACAATTAAAATCTTTTAATTTAATTTAATATAATTTTAAATTATTAGAATTTATGAAATAATATTTTTAATTCTGCTAAAATAGCAGCATTATCTCAAAATGTATTAAGGATTATTTGTTTTAAAAATAAGTGTTTTTACTTTAAATTGTAAATAATTAAAAATAGAAACATAGTTATGCAACTAAAAGTTTAATGAAAATTGCATCTATCGAGTAATATTGAAAGCTGTTTTTTCGATTAGAAAAATATTTGATTATTGATTCAAATTCTCGAAAATTAATGTAATTGTCAAAACGATTTTTTTCTAATATTTTATGAAATCAAAATTACAATAAGAATCAAATTTATGTCAAAACTAGAATACGATACAAATGTTGTAGAAAATTAGTTTTCAAAATAAACACTTATACATATTTGTCTAAAAAAAAATTCTATAAATAAAAAAATAAAATTCAATTTTGATAAATGTAGGCCTTTTACCATTTCTTTTATATCAAACATCCTGTTTCGTCAAGTCGATGGTTACCATTAATGTCTCACTCATGTTAAGTAAATTTAAAAAATAAAAAAATGATAGTATAAAAAGAATTTCTAACATCATTTCCGAAGCAACACACCTCCACAAATATTTTTCTAATGGAAATTAGTAATTGTATGTCTGAAGGTAAAAGGGAATTTTTTTCTTGGTTTAGGACGAGAAGCATCAATCTGTGGAGGATGAAATAGAACAGCAAAATATTTCATAGACGCTCTAAATGCCAATCATTTGTCGATTAAGCTTTTAACGCAGCGAAATGAAGCGTTAAACGCAAAATAATTGCCACTTGAGCTTAGGTGTATGATTTCCATTTCACGCCATTTCTAAAGATGTTATAGATTTATGCCTTAACGACGACAGTCAAATAACCTTTTCTTTTTTTTATGCCTTTAATGAAAAATTCCGCCAAGCGAATCTTTTGTTGAATCCTGCCAAACGATATTTCTTTTTCAGACTGCAGCAGTACCGTTTACGAAATGGAAATCGAAAACAGCACAAAAAGAATCCTCTAGCTGCCACAAATGAGTGTTTCGGTCAGTGGGTTTGTGATGATTTGGAATAAAAAAAAATTTTTTTACAGCTTTCGGTTCTCATATTATGGTTGAATCTGCAGACGATCTCCCGTAGAGCGAAATGTAAATGAATTTCGAATTCTAACTTGGAAGTCGAGTATTTGTAAATAACGCGTTCATTATTATTGTAAAGCCACGTTTCTGCCATAATAATGTGTTTCCGTCTCAGCGTTGATTAAAGCATTCACTGCGACCGCAACCCCCAATTTACGGCTCGAAAATGGACACTGAATTACCCCTGCTTCCATTTTCCATGCTCTGGAGCGTGTTCTAAATAAGGAAGTAGTAATCAAACTGATAATCCAGCGTTTTGTGACAGTTCCTTGTACCCGTTATTTTCATGATTCTTCTCATCTGTTCAATGTTGAGAAATAACTGAGGAAGTCTTGTCATAAAATTGTTTCCAAGAAATGAGCATTGTGTGTGGTTTTTTAGATTTCTTATTTTGTGTATATCCCTTTCTATAATATTCAAACTCAGAGCTATAAAATACATGTGACATCCTCCATTTGATTAAATATTTCGGTATTTTATATTCATTATAAATATTCATTATTATCTTGTATATAATTTAAAACTAAATTAAGATATTATATAAAATTTTATAAATTAAATTGAAAATTTAATGATCTGATCAATACAATTATAAAATTAATTTTTAAATATTCAGTTTTAATTTAATAAGTAAACAATTTATTTAATAATTGTGTTACTAACTACCTTAATGGTACTAATTCCTATATTTGGGTATATTATATTAATGTAGTTATTGACACATCAATATATGGAACTAATATTAATGTGCTAATAACTACCTTAATAGTACTAAATCGAGACTTAATATCTTCCATCAGCGCAAAATAAGATATTATGTCATTCATCCAACCACATTTATCCATTTCTAATTCTCAGATGTCCAGTGTCTTCTTTCTCGAAACTTCTCCAGGTAAATTTTTATATTTCGGACAGAAACGAATGGTTTTTCTCAAGCACGCGACTATGTGTTTAGCAAATCTCAGAGCATTATTCAAGTTGATATCTGCAAGGAAGATCCTTGGTTGACAGTTTTTGTCATTTGAAACACAGTTGAGTCTCTCTTCAGTACAAATTTTGGGAGATTACGTCGATCACACACTTGGAAGCCTGTGCTAGAATAGCAATTACATCCTCAAAATAAAGGTACTGATTCCAAGAGCTGAAAACTTTTAATATTACAAATTTTGATAACCTATGTGATTTACTGTCTCTGAAATCGAGGTCTCTGGTAAATGGTCACCAACAATAAGCCCTTTTTCAGTTGGAGTAACATCCTTTCCCATTTTATTTTCATGAAATGCACTCTGACGCTTTAATTATGTAGGCATTCCAATAACTTGTAATTCACGTCACAAAGAAAATGTCCGTATATCAACCCTTGCAAAATTTAAATGAAAATATCAAAGGTTTCCTTTTTATTAGTCCACGTATTCTTAAATTGATGTATCACATATTTTCAAGGAAATTTTAAAGCTTCTATCGTTATAATAACACAAACACGCAGAAACCACAAAAATACATTGAAAAAACTCTATATTTATTTTTTATATATAAAAATTATTTCAATAAATTTTTTTCACACACTTCGAATCTATTTTTGTATGAAAAATCGAAAAAACATTACACTTCACTTGCTATTTTTATTTCTTAAAAAAAAGCAGGAAAAAAATTTTCAGTTTGGGAGTTAACTATGACCCGATCTACTTTTCTTCCTGCTTCCTACAGGACAACAAAAGAAAATCTAACCAACCCAAGGTCTCGCCTACCTGAGCTTACCCCTTGTCCCATCACGTCCAACGTAGAAATGAGGTCAGCCCTAGCTCATCTTTTTTTTTAATAAGCTTCTTTTTTTGCTGTTACAGGTGGTTTGACGGCCAGGATCAGCGAAAGGGAAACACTCCCTTAATCCTGCCTTTTGTTTTGATTTTTTTTTTCATTGTTTTGTGAAGCTGGGGATGATTTCCAAAAGAAGATCCAAACAATCGAAAAAATTACCTAAAGTTTTCCCTTGCCATATTGACTAGGGATAGAAAATCCATTGTGCTGAGGACATTTTAAATATTTGTCTTGGTATCCTGAAATTTCATTTCCTAGGTGAATTATTTATAAAAAAATGAACATAACTAAAAATTCAGAAAGAGTGATTTTTAATTTAAATGTGAAAGTGAGTAATTTGCTAATATAGAATTTTTAACGGATATACATTAATTTATAAATGTTGGATTCAAAGTCTTAAATTTTAGCATTTAAAAGTTTTAAGATTTATGAAGGACAATTTCAACTCATACTTTTATTGATACATAATTTCTTATTTGAGAAAACTAATATAAAGAAATGGCATTTGGTATTGCATAAGGAATAAGTTCATGGCTGTCGTAAGGTTCCACTAATTTCTAAATTTCTATAAGATTGCAAAACATTAAGAGTCATATTTATGTATCAAAATGAAGAAATCTAAAAAATTCTTCAGCTTCTTTCTCTATAGATGTGCTCGCATAAACCATAAATATCCCATGTCATTTCGTATTATTGTATCATAAATATGACATGTGTTTTCATATTACTGTTCAATAGTTACAAGAACTGATTTGTCAAACATATTTCATACGAAAAATTACTGATCTATTTTTGGTTAAGGAAAAATTTGTGCAAAAACATAAACTTAAATATTTATTAAAGTAAACGACAAATAAATATAATAAATTACATTTTCACACACACACACACACACAGATATATATATATATATATATATATATATATATATATATATACAAAAATTATGAGTATTCCAATGTATTCAGAACAAATTCAGGCTTAAATTGAATTGCTATAAAATAAGTAATCTAAAATTGCTTAAAATTTGAAATAAATATAATTTTAAATCAAATAGACAAGACCCTTTAAATAAAACAAGCAGATAGAACATACACCAGTATACAAAACGAAATTTATAATTTAAAATTTCAAATTTTCAATCATTTAAAAAATGAAATTTAAAAATTGAATCTTTCAACTAACTAATAAAGCAAGTGGAAAAATAAGAAAGGAACAATGAATGAATGAAGCACTAATTCTTTCAGCAGAAATAACGAAACTTGGATCCAGTCTGCAAAAATAACGTCTCTTCCGTATCAGTACTTAATCTCACAAATAAATTATTTAACGATTTTCTAAAAATGTCTTAATTTAGATAATATTTTTCTCAGAAAATTTGGTATTAAATTTTTTGAAATGTACATTATAAAATATATGTACTTTCTTTTCTCAACACTTTAATATCTTATTTAACAATATATAGATTTTTTCTCGATTCCATCAGGAAACTGGATACTTGTAGGGATTTGGAATCTTCATTAAATTATAGAACCTGGTCTAAATAGTCTTTGTGTATCCTAAAATGACTAGGGAGTGACAAAATAACTGTGGGTTTTTAATACAAGTAGATATACGATTGACCTATAAAGTAACAGGTACTAACATTTTTTCGAATGATGCTTACATTTTTTTAAATTAAATTTATTTAGAAATTTATTAAAAAATTGAAGATTTTAAAACAAATTTATTTATAAAAATAGAACTAAAAAAATCTTTTGAATCTATCAAAATACTTTTTGTCTGTTTGAAATTCGATCTTAAAAGAAAATCTTAACAATTAAAATGTTCACAACTGTATTAGGTTGAAGTAAACTAGTTCTCCAGTGACATTTTAAGAAACGCATAAAATCAAGAAAGAATTTTAACTTATTCTTCCGGCAATATTGCATTCGTAGAAATTTGTTATTGTCCAAACCGCAAATACAAATTGGAAACATGTAGAGCGAATAAGTAATTCGAGAGCTGATTTAGAGCAAAATCAAGCACATATCATTATTTTTATTTCACTTTTAATCACAAGTTGGTAAAATATTTTGCTTTCAAGGTCATGGATTGTGTCAGGCCAAACAGTAGGTGTTCCAGCTTGCAGATTTATTCCGTGCGGTGCGTTGAATGATAGTGATGGCACGAGAAACTGGTCTTTACACCCCCAGAAATACAGGTGGATGCTTAGAAAGGAACAAAATAAATGATTCATCACCAATTATAGCTCAATTTATTCATTCTTCGGGTTTTGAAACATCCAGGCAAATAGCTTTATAATTTTATCGATAAGATTCGATGCAAAATGTACGTACATCAAAATAAATTATGATGAAAATACGTGCAGATATGGCTGTATATATGCACTTTGGCAGTTATGTGTAAGTATCTTTGTAGCTGTAATGTGTTGACGTTAATGTAATAATGGAGCAATAGCAATATGATTAGATATATTCAAATATTGCAAAAATTTCTCAAGCATAAATTGATTTATTTTGCTACAGCAATGAGTTGTAAATATTAATTTTGCACATTCTCATTATAGAAATACTTGTAGTTTGCTTACAAACTAAGATGTAATTGTTTATAAAATTGCATATGATGTTCAAATAAATGTTTCATTGCTTTTAATAAAGTGTGAAAATTTAATTAAAAAAAGGTTGTGAATTTTGATTTTGTGTAATAGAGAGCCAAATAGCCCAAGTCATTTGCAAACAAAATGAGCATCTACCATGTATATCCTTCAAAAAAGATTGTTTTCTAAAATAATTATAATTCTAACCTTATTCAAATGTTCCTAGGAAAGTCAGGGAATCTCTTAAGCATCCACTGCGAAAATGCTGCACGCGGGAAAAGAAACACATTATCCATCTTCCATTGACTGGCAGGGGCTGATCTTACTTGAACTTCACATATACAAATTATCAAAATATAATATAAATTTATATATTAACTAAAATCTCTTATTTTTCCAATTATTTTATTAATTCCACTTCTACATCTGCTGGTATGATAAAACAGCACATATTTATCATGGTTACTTATTTAAAGCATTGAGTTTTTCCTTAGAGTTTTTCTAATTGTAGTTACATTTTTCAGTGGAAAAATATCAATACATGAGCGTATTGAAATTCTCAAAAATTTCGTATCATTTTGAGCTATTATAATTAAAATATTTGTTTGGTGTTCAATGCAAATTACGTTTTTTTTTTTTTTTAAGTAGATGCTTTTTTTATTCAAAAATGCTCTTAGAACAAAAATGTGTGAGCATTATTTTATGAGAAATCATGTATATCCTTCAAAAAATCCCTTCAAATTCTTTATTATCAGTTTACTGTCTATATACTTTAATGAATTATTTTACACAAAACGTTAAAAAACTGTAATAAAAGAATAATATACAAAATAAATAGTGGTTATACAGTTTATTATTACTTATTTTTATAACACATACTTATTAAGCTATTTTAATTTAGAGAAAAATAAATTTTTATAAGTAAAAATCATTTTAACCGTGCATATCTTTTTATGGTACAAGTGTAAAACGCCGTCGATTTAAAAAAAATGACATTAGGTAACTAGCTTTTTAAAACAAATAGAAAACTGTGTAACGAATACATTTATATTATTGTTACTTTAATAAATTATTTATGTTTCATTAAACAAGAATTCTGTTTTAATAGTTATTTCTAGGGTTTTACATCATAAAATGATAAATATTTGGGACTTCACTGCCAAAACACTAAATTCGCTTGTTTGGACTATCAGTATAATGTTATTCTTTTTAGGTTTTCCATTTAAATGGTTTTTTTTTCTATTGTTAAGATAATAAATTAATGTTTAGCTATTTTAGCAAATAAACTGTGACAACATTTTTTAATCGTATGTTTCGAAACACTTCTTTCAATATTTTTTATAAAAAAACTAACCTTTTGTTTTAGTTATAATTAAATATATCCTGAGGAATAATAAGAAATGCTTTGATGTCAGTTTGGCGGAATTGGAGCCAATTTTCCAGATCGACGAGATTTTACTTATGTACACTTTTCGTGTATTATGTCAAAGAATATTTAAAAAGATATATCAAAAAAGCAAACAAAATGAGTAAACATTTACATTTCGCTGATGAATTCCACTTTTTACGCAATAGGCAATTTATAATATCATGAGAAGTAGATTTGATTATTTGATAATAAAAACAGAATTGAAAATTAATTGAAAAAAAATAACATAGAATGTGAAGCTTTTTACGAAAGAAAGTCTTGTATTATTTTTTTCCCAACAAACACATTTATTATAATGAATACAAGTTGTTTTTTGAAAAATATTTAAGGTTTTCTAATTAAGGTCAAATTTATTATATTTCTTTTCCTTTTATTCTCTCAAAGAGCTACTCTCTTTGATTTGATTGCGTCAGTGAAGTAGTAAAAAAAAAACTAAAATGTCGTTTTAATTTATAAATAAAGACAAACGCTTCTAAATAATATGAAAGCTAAATATATATATATTTCGTTTCAAACCCGAAACGAAATAACAGAATTGAAAATAGCCGATAATCAAAAATTATAATAACAAAATATCAACAAGTGTCTGGTAAAATATAAACAAGTTTTTGGGAGCTGGCAATAAAAAAGGGTAAAATCAAAAAGTTTTATACATTTTTAAAAAAATCAATACCCTTATGAAGTATAAATGTGATAACTAAATATTTTAACTATCGAAACATGAGTTCCTTCTTTACTCTAGATGCATTTATGAAAAATATTTATTTCTCTAGAAATCTGAGGTTAAATTCTTTTCAGAATTCACGAAATCTGGAAATGGTTCTAAGATTCAAAATATATTTCCTTTTATGTTCTAATTTTTCATAAATTAGTTTTATTAAAAATTTTGTATCGACAAACAAATCTTAACTTTTTTATTAAGTATAAAAGTTAATTATAGAGCATTATTAAAGATTGCAATTTTACAGCATATTTTCATAAAAAGCGGTATATACAATATTGTTTTTATACACTGAAAAGTCAAAACTTTATGACCACCTCCAAATTATGATATTGAGCCCTACTAGCTAATTGTCTAGCAAGCAGTTAATGACTTTCTGTTGTAAAAGACACTTAATCGAATAGGTACGATACATAATTTATTTTAAAAAGTGCAAAACATTAATCCTGTGATTACGTATGTGTTTCATAGAACTTGCTGCTGATCTAAGCTACTTTGGCTGACGAGTGATTGTAAGTCCGAAAACTAGACATGAGTATCTCCACAACAGCTTAGTTCATCCTCTGTTTACCTCCTGTGCTTGTGAGCACATACGCCTAAATGGATGAATGACGGTGGGACGAGTTGTTACTGTTGCACTAGTAAACTACTTTGTTGCTAGCCAAGAGTTAGGCTTTACCAGTTAGACAGAAGCAGTCAGAAGGAAGTCTTTATAATTTAGAAACAGGGACCAAGCAGAAAATTTTTTAATACTTGATCTGCCTGTCCTAGAGTTATCATTTCACTTGAAGGACATTGCGTCCACCATGACCAATTTAATGTGCCCCAGCCTTTAGAGAACACGATGGATCTTCGGCTAAGTTAGGATTCAAACTCACTAACTAACGATATTAAGAACAACGCCCTGATGAACTAGGCCCCAGCGGTCATGATGAAACGTTGTTGTCCAGCATATTTCCCTGAACCTAGACCTGAATTAGGCTCTGCCAGTTAGAAGTAGCCGGCTATGTGTCTTCGAAATTTAGAGGCAGGGTCTAAGCAGAAGACTTCCCAATACTTGGCCTATCACCCACAGAGGTATCATTTCTCATGGTAGAGATTTTTAACGTGTCCCAGCCACCATTAGCGAACACGAGGAATCTTTACTTGGGTCGAGATTCACATTCACTAACTTCCGCTAATGAGAAAGACAAAGCCACCGCGGTCACGGTGAGGCGAGTAGCAGACGACAGAATATTGGATGTCCGCGCATCCTTAAGGCACAGGATGTCTGAAGATACCTCACTAAATAAAATAAGATCGGCAACAAACAATGGTTCACCTGAGGACTAAATACATTATATGTCAAAATAGATAAGTTTCTAAGTATATTAGTCAGTTGTGTTTACCACTGTCTTTCGCCGATCTTACTTTTTTAAGAGTAAGCTACAGACATTCTGTGTCTTTAATGTATGTGGACATTCAACATCGGTGTCTGCTACTTGTCTCATCATCATTCATCCGATTGGCATAAATACATACATGCGCAGCAATGCAGGGAAGCCTCTCAGGCTATACCCTAAAGTTTTCACAAATACAGCACCCAAACAAACAATGAGTCATGCAGTTTCAGAGATACTTATTTTGAGTCTTTGAGCCATGACAATCTAACTTCTTTCTAAGTCATTAAATCAGCAGCTTTCTACATGAAACTTAAGTAATCGATGATACTTTACACTCTTCAGAATAAATTATAAATCGTTCCCACTGGATTATGTATCTCCCACGATAACTATGTGGGCTCTGTGTCAAAGTGTGGAGGTGGTCAAAATGCCTTGGCTCTTCAGTGTACATTACCTCATCTTCTCTTAAACTTCTATGGAAGATGAATGCAGAGCTTCATCCCCTTTTATATACTCGAAACAATTACATATATAATATTAATGTAAAACCAATCATTTTACAGCTGTATTTTTGTCCAATTTAAATATTGGTATATTTTTTTATATAGTAGATGTTTACTCTTTTATAAAATCTTAATTTTTATATTTGTTATTGATTTACAAATTTTATTCAATTTTTTTCAATTCAGTTTTGAATGCGAAACTAATATTTATATTATTTTTTTTATTAATATTAGACAGTCTTTAAAAATTTAAGAATGTTTTAGATTTTTATTTCAGATTTAAGAAAACTTATGCTTTGTTTCAGTTTAACTCCTTCAAATGTCCTTTACTTGGTATTCCTAAAAGAAAGAATTTAGCAGATTTCTTTTTAGATTTTCACATTTAATATGTTTGACATTCTATTTCTGTAGCTTTTGAGAGTTTCATCAAAGACATAGAGCATTTTTATATTTCAGCTAAAAAAAAATTTTTTCACTTGATTTCAATGATTTGCAAATTATCCAAATGATTTTTATAATTCATTTCAGAATTTATTTTTCCCCATGCAGGTCATTCACTTTCCAAAATCTAAAGTAAATTGTTTCCAGCTGTCATGCAGATTAAGCATACAATACCTAATTAGCGAAAGGTAATCATAAATACTGAATAGATTAAGAAATAGAGCACGTATCAACTTTTTATTTTTAAACACGTCTTCCAGTCTGTGTGAAACCATCTCCAGCATACAAATGATCTTACAGGGAATATTGCAGAACATCATCACAACACATTCACAGAAAGTATTTCAATATCATTTCCTACTTTTTTTTTCCTCAGTGCGCAAGTATAATGAAACCAAATGGCCATTATTTGCTGTTGGTGTTTCTTTTTAGCATTGTGATTTGTGGAGTTTATATTTACATTCAGTGTTTCACCCTTCGAAAGTAATTGTAAATTTGTTTCGAGCATGTAATTTATATTTGTAGCAATTACGTAGGATCGTTCCTCAGCATTTGCTTAAATTAGATTCGTAGTAGAAAAATAATTTATTATTTTCGTTCGATTGTCTCATTTTATTTTTTGTGTTTTCAGTTGCTATTATTTGAAGGTGATGTAAGTAATGAAGTACCGCTGGGATAGTAACATATTAATTTGAACATTGGTCAAAGCTGATAAAGTAGTAATTTTGAAAGAATAAGCAAATTTTAGCTCTCTTGAATTATTTGATTTATGATATATCTTTATTTTAATTTATTCCTTTTTTAAAATTGTTTGATTTATTTCATTTGTTTAATAATTTAATTTGTTACTTTTAATTATTTGTTTTACCAATTGCTTCAGTTACTACATTCATCACTTTGTGATTTTAGAAATTAAAAAATTATATTAATTCTCCTATAAATTTTTAAGTATAATTTTTTTTTTTATAAAACGTATAAACAAATTGGATTAAAATGTCGACGTCTTATATTCCTTGTAGCAATTATCAAAACTTTTAAATAATGTTTATTTAAATTGTGATAAGAAATATTTAACAATATGTTGTAATTAATAATAAATATAACTTTTTCCCAAGCTATTAAAGAGTGTATATAAAAATATTTAAAAAGTAAAAACACACAAATTAATAAAAAAATCACATGTTAAAATCAAACTTTAATGATGGAATATATTGTAAAATATTTTTAAATATTTTTATTTCTGCATTCTCTGTCTCTCTACTTTTGTTGCTGTAACTTTTTTAAGTAGATCACTTTTGACTGATTTTCAAATATTGTTTACTTTCATGATACCGGAATGAATACAAGCAACATGAATCTCAATTTATATATTTTTAACAGAGACAATATAATGTGCATTTTTATTTATTTTTTCTTTTATCACCGCGTAGAAAACAGGAAATATAGAAAACTCCTAAGCACCCACTATGAACAATGTGCATGTAGATGGCATAAGTATAACATTCTTCTCCCATTATTCAACAGAGACTGGGTTTAAAATCCGTTCCTTATGCCTCGAATAGTGGTATTCTACCACTAGTGCACGAATGATTTTAATTTAAAGGGTTTGTAATCATTAGTTATTTGTTTTGGGGGATTCCTTATAATAATCACCAATAATTGCCTAACAACAACTTTAGTCATTTATACATATCACCATACTTCAGATCAATGCAAAAAAGATTTCATATTTTGCATTTTCAAAAAATAACTGTAATTTATTTTGTACTACATAATATGTCCGCTATATAATGTATACTATTTATAATATTTGGCTTGAAACTGCATCGTAATCCTTAACTAAAAGAAAAAAAGTTATACAAAAAGCAAATTTGTTTCTAATATACGAATAATTCACAGAAATATAGCGTAATACATTGTGCATCTATTGCTTTATTACGCAAGATTTTCTTTAAGAAATTTCATACATTATGTGAGTCATAAAAATTTTCTATAAAATGTCTAACTTTAAGTGTGTAATAGGGGTTTAAATTAATAATATTAATGGTTGGTTAATAGATTCAAAAAGGCTTATGAATCTTTCAAGTTGAATTTAGTAGGAAAATAAAAATGCTGCCCGTTTGCCGCATGAGAATTATGAAATCAGCAATCAGTTATCGGCCAGGTACTGGAAAATATTATCTATTGAAGTCATAATCCTGGCTTTCAAATGACCAATTCTCGACATTTTTTTCTAATAATGTAATGTCTTTCACAAATTTTCAAAAGTGAAACTTATGTGTTATTATATTAATATATCTGTTTTCCAAAAATTATGGGTTTAATCATCTTTCTGTAAAATAACTAAAGCAGATAATTAAAATTTGATAATTCAAAGGGAAAAAATTCTCTATGAGAATTTTCGCACTACAATAAGAAAACATGAATGATTCTATGATTAAAAATCATACATATATTCCTTATTTTATAAAACATTTCATGTTTTCCTTATTTTATAGACACTCTGTATTTTAATTTCTATAAAAGTTTTAATACATATATTAGTTAAGAAAACGATAAATAAAAGAGGAATTTGTTTTAAATTGTTATTATATGCAAATAGGTTTAATTTATTAATGTTTGTAATTAAAAACAATGAATTACACATAATTTTTATTAATTACAAAATATAAATGATTTTCAAATTTCTCTTAAACTTTCTTCACTATATTTACTATTCATTAGAATTCTCAAGACGATTCAATATCTATTCCATGAACAAAACATTGAATAAAAACACGCACGTAGCACGGAATTATTTCTAATCATCAGGTTACTTCAAACGACAACATTCTTTGTTTTGCGGCTTTCAGACGGAGTTTAATTGCATGAGAGACTGTCTCGAATGAAAAAAGAACCGCAAGATGCGTGCGCTCTGAGCCAGGAGGGGAAGTGACAACAAAAGCCGGTTCCTGCTGAATTTGCTTCCTTTCTTTTATTTTTTTATTTACGGGTCAAGGGAGGAGGAAGAGAGCGTGAGTGGTGGACACCTACCCGATGCCTCGAAAGGATATATCGTCTGCTTTTTGAGTGTGCATTCCTAGGGCATGAGAGCTTATCAGGTTCGACAGGCTAACCTTACGCGTGCCGATTTTTAATTCAAATAAGTGCTTTCTCACAGTTAAACTTTCAGATACAGCATTTGATATCTTATTTCTTCAAGTTTAAAATTATCAACGGCATATCGTCATTATCACCCACCCCTACTATTGGAAATATGTTGTGGAAAATTAATATGTACTCGCAGGGTAGTGTTCCACGAGGTTTGTCATCAAGACCACAATCTTCGACAAATGATAACAATACCTTATCTCATCAGGTTATTATCAACCCAATATAAACTTTTCATCATGTTTTCATTATTCTGTAGCTTTGTGGATAAACTGAAGATTTACAATATTTATAACTTCAGAAATCAATACTCGTAAAAGTATATATTATTATTGCAATACTCTCAAAAAAAAATAAGTGTCTGAGTTGTAGCATTTCGATATATTAAATATTTAAGAGATTTAGAAAATATTTTTAATTTCATTAATCTACACAAAAATTATTTACATAGTTATCTTGCAGAAAAACAATTCTTTTTCATAAACGAAAAGCTTTCTTCTCTTCTAATCACGGACAACAGTTAAAAGTATTTATAGTTTCTATTTACGAAATTTTCATATACAATTTTTCAACCCAAGAAGTCACTGTATTCTTTAACTTCATGACTTCTAAAAAATTTATAGCCTAAAACTTTTCTAATTCTAAGCAAAAGGGTTTTTTTTAAATATTTCAAATTATTAAAAATTTTCTTTTGAAATTGACTCAATCCTTGAATCGCAGCAGGAGTGAAAGGGGGACTGAAGTTGTGAAGTAAACCAGTTTTTCCAAAAAGTACTTTTCAGCGCCTCTTTCAGAAGCATTTCCGCTTCCTATTTCTCTAAGTTTCATTAAATTGATTTGAATTTAGCGCCTCTTGTTGCGAAATGCAGTCATTATTTAATTTGATGAACTGGCCAAAGAAGAGAATAACATGGCAGCTCTAGAGCTCGTTACTTAAAACTAAAAACGAATAATTGTAGGAGATACGATTTGTAAAGAAGGTGAAGGAAGCTTTCTTTTATTTTATCCAATAAATGGTGTTTTATATTTTTATAACTAAAGATAGTCCTTATATTTTCGGATAATTCACATGCACATAATTATAAATGCATGTATGTGTAAAAATATATCATGCCATTCTTTTACATTTCCTGTTTTATTTGTTTACCCTTGGAGAACAATAAATCATTATTTAATTCAGAATTATTAAAAAGTAAAGTTGTTTAAGGAAACATTTAAGAATATTTATTCGCAACTGAATAATTATGTAATAAGTTTCCCACCAATAAGTAATACTGAATGTAATAAGAAGAGTTTATGTTATTTCCCTTAAAAACATAGCGCAGTAAAAACATAGCTTAGTCTTGTCATTACTAACTGTCAAAATTAAAAGATTTCTGCTATACATATATATATATTAAATTTTGATACTTGGAAGAAATCATAACATCAGCTTTCAAATTTATGATTTGCCGGTATTTTATAACGATATTTGTGTTGTCGAGAAATTATTTTCAAGATATTTTAACAATTCAATGAAATATTTTAATAATTTGTCAATATTTTGGTGTTAAATAATTTGTTTTCCGTGTGATGTTAGTTAACTGCATACATGTTATTCGGGATTAATATATAGCAGTTAAAAAAGGGAGCAATTTAAATTTGTTGTAATAATTAAAATATAAAACCCTGTTTTTTTATTGAAGGACTCAAATTGTGAATTTTTTTTTATTTTTAACTCGATTTTGCATTAAATTTAAGTAAACATTAATTTTCTTTACTGAAACAAAGCACGCCTGCTAGATAATTACTTCTCTTGAAAAAAAAAATATGTAAATATATTAATCTCTTATTCAACTTATCCATGAGCATTAACAAAACATACAATAGCGAAAAATAAACGGGAATGCCATGCCTCTCGTGGCAAACACAGAAACTACCCACATAATCGAGTTTCTCCTATAGCATCCGCCATTATCGGCCATTACGCAATCAAAGCACGGTAAAACGCTTTTATTTCTTGTATCTCAAGAAGCCACTCTTTACAGTTGGACACCTCCTTTTTCCCTCATTTTAACGAGCTCGAGGACGGAATTAAAAACAAAACGAAAGGAAAAAATAAAAACAAGACTCCATCTTGAAAAGAATTTCCTGGAATAGTTTCGGTCGACTGCTCGATGAAGAACCGCAGAGAAGAGGAAAATAAAATCCGTACCTGTTACTCTTGATTTTTTTTTTTTTTTTTCTTTTTTCAAGTGCGAGTAAAAACCTCTTCTGACGCAGTTCCGCTTTCTTGACCCTTTCCATTGCCTCAATTCCCCTCTTTAAGTCCAGACTGGAATGTAGATTGACATTCCGTTCATTTTGAATTAATACATTCATCATACAAGCATGTTAAGAGGATGCTTTTGAATTTTGTAAAGAAGTAGAAAAATCTGATTCCCTTTCCGTGTGCGCATATATATACATAACTATATTAGTTTAAATTTAATAATATGTTATAAGAGAATAAATTAAAATAATTGTATATGTTTTTTGTTAGATAAAACCTATTTAATAAAATACTAAATTTACGAACATTCCCTGATTTTATCCGCACATTGAAGTTGATAGCTGGTCTGAAAACTCAAGAATTAGCGAATTCCTAAGACCTTTTTTTTATACTTTGAGCTAACTCGCACCATCTATATAAGGTTCGATCAATACGAAATAGACCAATCGATTTCAGTTTCAAATACATGCTAATAATGGATACTACCAACTATTTGTTAATTAAAATACTTTTAGAAATTATCTTTTGTCTCCTACTATCTTCCACTCAGTTTCAGACTGATATATGTATACATATATATATATATCCTCAGTGACCGTGATAACTGTTTTAGGGTAGGGAAGTAAGTTCGACTCCCGATCCGACCGAAAATCCATAGTGTTCACTAATTGTTCATGTGAAATATTTCAATTTCACATGAACAATTAGTGTTCAGGTGAAATTGTGTTCGTGTTCGTGTACAAATCTAATTGTTCAATCCCGACCTATTTCACATGTTGTACATGTGAAATAGGTCGGGATTGAAATGTCTTCCATGTGAAATGATACCTCTGAAGGTAGCAAGCCAAATCTCGGTTCTTCTGTTTGTTCTTCGCTTCTGCATTACGTAATTACCTAATTTAGGATTGCGATTATTCGCTCAGTGAAAACCTCATTATTTAAGAGTGCCTTCACTTTCCCCCTTGTAGAGCTAAACGAAGAAATTTCTAGTCGCTAGACATCAGAATATATATATATCGAAAGAGAAATAATTATAATGATAAGCTTAGCAGATTTTAGCTATAAGAATTGCTCTATTATCAATTTAATAAGTTTCGTGTGATATGGTAGAGGAAGTTCTATTTTGTCCTCGAAATGTTTGGGCTTTATTGTTATTTTGCTAAAAATCGTTTGTGGGCATAAGCACCATAAAATTTCGTGGATATAATCCTAGAAAAATATTCTTGATTATAATTTAAAAGCAAGAAAAATATGCTTGCTAATTATTTTCTTAATGTCATAACTAACTTATTCAATTTTTTTAGTGTAAAATTTTATAATTTCATGCATTGTTTTCTATTTTATTTTCATTGAAATATCTTAATTTTTTTTTAGTTTATTTATTAAAATCATTTCCTTCTAACCTTAAAAATCCTCAAGTTACTCCGAACTATTAATATGTAAATGATTATTATGAATAAAGGAAAACTTTAAAGTTAATCAGGTATCAAAACTATGTTAGTTAAAATAAATTTAGAAATATTTTTGTCAAAAATGTTATAATATGCAGTTATTTTATCTTACTAGGATTTTGAGTTAAAACAGTTATGTCATTAATTTAAGCTTTATAAGCGAATACGAATTATTTAAAACGAGTACAATTGAAATTTTAATCAAGTTTCCAAATTTCTGAAAAAAAAAATTGAAGTATTCATTCTAGTTTACATTAAGAAATTTGTAAACGTAAAAATATTTTTATAATAATTTTATTGTTTGAAAATAAAAAAAAATTAAAAAAAACCTTATTAAAACACCTGTTTTTAAAAATAGGGTTACCTAGATTTCGAAATATGAAAAAAATATTATAAAATGTAAACAAAAATAAAATTATCATTATCAAATTTTTTCTACGAAAGAGCTAAAATACTAGTTTTTAAAGTGAAAATTTAAAACTCAAAAAAAGTAAGTTTCTGAAATAAATTTTAAATTTAAATGCTAAAGTTTTTAAAATGAAGTTCATTATGTTTGAAATAAATAAGAATACGTTAAAATTTGAATCACAATTTTAATATATTTTTTATTATATCATTTTTCAAAATTATTTAATTTGTCAAATTTCAAAAAAAAAATTACGATCGTTTTAAGATTTTAAAATGTAGGAATTGAAAGAAAACATATGCAATAAAATTCAAATTTTAAGTTTCGAATCTTGCTTAACCCAGAGAGAGTTCTTTTAAATTTAAATATCCTTATCTCTATTGTGAATGTACATTAAAAATTCCTCATAAAAGAGTCATGAAATATTTATTAATTTTACAATTTCGTTTATGAAGTCTAATTTCTAATATTTACTTTAATCTAGAACACAAAAATGAGGCATTACTTAATAGCTTAAGCAATTAATATAGTAAATAATATTTAATAACTAATACAAATTTCCAAAAAAAAACTTAATATTGTAAAATATTGTCTTATTCTTGTGATGGCTGCGTTTTCGTTCTTTAAATTTTAATATCGTCTGGTATTGAAATTTAAATAACGAAAACACAATCACCATAACGGGAAATAACTGAATCTTCATTCAACTTTTATCATACCAATCTTAAGCAACTAAGTGTGTTGAAGCAACAGTGCGTATCAGCGGGTAAAAGACACCGGCAGACTTTTACGATGGCGCATTATAACATTCAAAGAGCAATTTAACTTAATTAGCCTTTCATCATTTCACCGTAAATGAGCCTCTGTTTCCTTTTGTACAAAGAAGGGTCATTTCTATCTGTGCGTTCTCACACACTTGTATGATTATTCATATCGATAATGGATGACGCAGTGTATCGCAATCATTTAAGAAACAATTTTGATGAACTCTTTTTAATTCATATATGAAACTCTATCTATTTAATTCTTTATTCCAAAATACCTTCCTCACTAATTTTTAGAATAATTTTTTTGCAAATTAAGAAGAAATTCAACATTATTTTTAATTAAATATGATTCATTACAAATCCATTTCATGATACTTAATTTGTGTGACATGAATTCTGTAAATAGGTTAAGCGACTGAAAACTTTATGGTTAATACTAAAGCTACAGTTCAATAGTTAGTGGGTTTGATTCCCACCATTGCTATAGATGTTAGTAATGATTTGGTTTGGACTTAAAACTATAGGAGACTCACGAGTTAATCCTAATGTGTAAAACGAGATAGTATGGTAAATAGATAACCATGACGAACCAATATGGTGGAAGAGTTCTTTTTAACCATTAAATAATAATTGTTATTTAAATTAATAATATGTGTTTTCTTAGATCATAATAAAATTTTGATAATTCAAACAAACTATAATTTAAGATCTAAATAAATGCACATGAATACGTGTGCTACATTAAATCATCGAATTAGTCTATGAAGGTCATTTTTTAAATGATCAACAAAATATTTTAACTATTTCTAACACTCATCAATTTAAAGTAGAAAAATATAGCAGATACTGCGCAGATTCAAACAGTCCTATGCATTTGTTATAATAAATAAGCAGGCAAAATTAATTTGGAGTTATAGTGTGAAATGTTAGTATGTGTTTCGATACCATCTGCGTAATTAAATGATTAAAATTTTAGATGATTTAGAACTTCGGATCAGTATTTACCAAATAAATGCCATTGAAGGTCAGTGCCTAAATCGATTTAGTAGTGAGTCACACTATGTGAAAAGAAATACTGATCGTTCCAGGCACAAACGTGACCCTCGTCGAAAGATGATTTCCAAAGTAATCCAGATTACTTCCAATGCAACGTAATCCAGATTAAGCTTAAACATTGATGCCGTTGTGCTCTTATTGGAAGATTGCTGAAGGTTAATAATTACATCATATTTTTCATTGGGCAAGAGCCTTGTCTGCATGTAATGAGACTTCTTTTTGTTTTTCTGGTCATTTCTAGCAGAGATTTTATTGAAATTAGAATTCAGCAATAATATTCGAATATACTGTGTTGCATTCCATGGCATCTTTATTAGGAGTTCTTATTCTACAAAACAATGCAAGCACACTCAACAAAAATATCTCAAGGGGTCACCGTTGCCATTTGTGGTAGGATGGCATCGCTTTTCAGAACATAAAATCCTAGATTCAAACACAGCCTCTGTTAAATAACGTTAGACGGATGATGCGCTTCTTTTGTATGATCGTCTATCAAAGTGAGTGCTTGACAGTTTTCCAGGTTTTCTCCTTTGCCAAACATAAATACGACTCACTATCTTAGACCTCATATGGCAATTTACACTATGAATGCTAAAATGCCTTACAGCGACCTGAGATCTTTAGGTTGCTTACTTCGCGGTATCAAACCTATTACAAAAATACCAAAGATAAATTCAATAACGATCATAGTTGGCATGTTCACTTTTATTTAAGTTAGTCGTACTCTAAAGGAAATGTCTAGGAAAATTTTTCAGTTTATTAAAAATCTATTTGCACACTTTATGGTCACGAAAGCAAAAGTTTTGCACGTTTAAAGCTTTAATTAATCTGAATATATACATGCTTGCATCTTTTATAGTCAGAAATACACACACACACTAATTTAGACATTAATTTAACCATTTTAATAAATACTACACATTTCCATTATTCCTGCATTTGCTTTAGAAGAACGCCAACCTATTTTTCAAATCAACTTTTTATTCGTGAAATTTTTAAAAAAATAAATTTTTGTTTAATTTAGCATTGTGAATGACTTATTTACATAGATGGTAGTTTTAATTTTTGTTCTATCTTTGCTTTTTTTGTGTATGCGTCAAAATTCCAATGTCAAAAACTATACATTATGTCCATGTTATGAAGTAGAAACGCGGAAAAAAAATAAAGAAGCCATGCTCTGTATATTTCAATGTTTTATTTAGATGTACAATATTCTATAGCTTTCTTTCCGAATCAGTTGAACGATTCACCAATTTCATTTTTATTTTCAAACTACATTAAAGTCACAAAAAACTAGATTCTCAATTATAAGATAAAAAATATCATATACTTACGGTAAAAATTGGAAAGTTAAATTTGTATATAACACATTAATTAAATATTTCCCGGTAATCATTTCTCCATTAAGCAACTATTTAGCTAGATTATATAACGACAAACTGATTACTTCCTCAACATGGTTTTAAATGGTTCTGTAATGATAAATTTTTTATATTGTTTAAACTAAAGTCTGTAAATTTTTTAAATATAACATATTGTTACTTTGTCATTAAATAAATATCATATAACGTTATGTATAATAACACCAATTCAGGTTAGCTTCTCTTTTTATATTATCATATGATACTTTCCATTGATTTAATATGTATCTTAATATTTCTTGTATAATTCACTATTTTTCCTGGTGAGATTATTTCTTCAGTTGACAAACCATGATAACTAAACCTGTAAATAGTTCTCAAACTAAACATTTCTGTTAATTAACTTCCAATATACAAACAGGATATAAATATTGATTATTTTAATATCTGTCTATGTATTTTGAGGAAAACTAAGTGCGTGCAGATTAAACAACTTGGCCAAAAATTACAATTTTTATTTAACAAAAAAATAAAACTCTTTTCATTATTTAATACCCTATCCTCATGTGCAATGCTTCCTATTATACAAAATACAAGTATTAGAATTTAAAAAAGTTTAAAAAAAAATAACAAAATATGTTTATAAAATATTTTAGAAGTTAATATGGTGTTATTAATGACTCAACAACAATATCCATTTGTAGAAATATTATTAGAAGATACATTACATTAATAAAAAGAGGGAAAATTAATTGGGAACTACAGAGAAGGGGGGGACTCATGTAAGATATTCAACTATTTCTCAATATAAAATATTACGTTGGTCAAGAAAAGAAAAATTCCTCGTAAAATAAGTAAATAAAATTCAACTAGGCTATTGATTCATAGCAAAATAGAAAGTTATATTAATTTAGAAAAGGAAATTCATTTGAATTCAGTGAAGAAAATTCATTTAGCCTATAAACTATTGCCTAATAGAAAACATTACAAAAGAGGGAAAATTCATAAGATAATGGGAAAACTTATTATATGGACTATTGAACTATTACTCAATAAGAAACTTTGCATTAATCAAGAAAGGGAAATGCGTGGGGAAAACTCAATTTGGCTCTTGAACTATTGCTCAATAAAATATGTTATATTAATAAAAAAAAAAAAAGATAAATTTGATGTAAATTGTGGTGGGAAATTTTATTTAAGTTCTTGAACTATGTGTGCTAAGTTAAAAAGAGATAAATTTAAATTTTCGAATATATTTAAATTACGAATATATTTTAATTTTTCAATATAGCCTGAAATAAAATATAATAATATATTTTTTCGTAAGTAAATTCCCAAAATATACAGAGTATGTAAAATAATATGATATCGTATATAAAATTTCCTATTGTTTTATAACTCATATCTATTCTAAAATGGATAATTTGATTTTGAAGTAGTTACTTAATAGGCAAAAATATAATATGATAATATGCATTCCGTGATTTAGGAACATTATCAAATTATATCGTGTATGAAATACATGCGAATGTGCTTTCAAAAGAAAATTTTAGTTTTTGTACATCACAGAATTGAATAGGCTTTTCACTGAATGAGTTTACTCGCTCCAAATATATACAATTCTTACTCATTCATGCGTATAATATTATTACTATGATGTGCAATTCTAATAAAGAAATGAATATAATATAAAAGAATTTTCTCTCTCTCTCTCTCTCTTGTAAAATGTCCTTTTTCAAATAAAATATTTTTTCATTGGATTTTTTCCCTTTCTTGAAATTTTGCTAAGAGTTATAATATCAGTTTGAATATACTGAATAAATATTTATTATTATTGATTCATACGTTTATAGTATTATCTTTTATTTATTATTCTTTAGTTAATGTATTGCTAAATCAATTATTTGAAAATACAGTTAAAAACCTAGTGTTAAAAAATATTAAAATGATTTGATTTAGTTTAAAGTAAATAACATAAATTTTGTTTGGGAAAGAGTAAAAAAGGAATAATCAAATAAAAAGCAGTATATTAACACAATAAAGTGGATTTTTTATTTTTCATAAAGTTTTGCTACCCTTTATAATATCAGACTGAATATAATGGATAAATATTGATTCATACGTTTATATTATTGTCTTTTATGAATTATTATTTAATTAATTGAATGTACTGTAAAATTAATTATTTTAAAATATCATTAGAAATATACGGTTAAATATATGAAATTGCTTTGATTTAGTTTAAAGGAGTTTGCATGTGTTTTGTTTATTATGGAGTACAAAAAGCAACAATTAAATAATATTAAGCATAACATTAACACAATAAAGCGTGAAATGACATGCTGATATCAAGCAGTAATTTAAAAATATATAAACATGTAATCATAATCACAGAAAATTAACTGGGAAAAGTTAAGAATCAAAGTGTGTAGTGATAGAATAATAAATTGTTTCAAATTGGGAAATGAAATTAAAATCAAAGTGGGTAGTATAATAGAATAATAAATTCTTCTGAGTGTGGAATTAAATTAAAATAATTTAAATTAGAAAAGAATCATAGTGCGTAGTAATAAAATCATAATAGTTTCAGAGTGTGAAACTAAATTAGAATAATTTATGAAAGAAATATTAAAATAGTAAAACAATGTCGCTAGAGTTACTATTTTTCGTTATATATAAGTTACTGTAGTTACTATGCAGGTAATTGAGAAAGATGATGATCTTTATTTATTTTTTTCCGGTTTTTTGAGATTGAAATCAGAATTAACAATTTTATTTACAGTTGAAATTAAGCAGTTTATTATATTTACACCATACCTTGGAATTGAGGGTTTTCTTTCAACATTAAGGATATCTCCTTTGTAATTTTAGAAAATCTCGTTTCTACTTTGGATGAATATTTCCCCTTTAGATGCCAGATTAAAGCGATTTTTTTATTTCATAATTTGCTTTAGCTATCAAAATACACTGGGATTTGCAGCTTCACTGAATTATTGAATAAAAATAACCTTCTTTGGAAGGAAGATAAACGTATCCTGTCATCCATTGCCTTTTTAAAAGCGCCATTTTGTATGTAAACGAAAATTCTAAACAAGTAAAACAAAAATATTACTGTTGTAAAAATAAAACTTTCCATGTAGACGATGCTTTCTTATGGCGAAATAAAATCGCTTTGAAACGTGCGAGATGGCACTCGTCCCAGTGGAAGATTTACGAATCAAATTCAACTAATTATTTTATTAATTAAAAAGTTGAATTTTACTTTCTGATTGGATTTTTATCAGGGTGAACTCCTGAGAACTAACTAGGTTTCTTCGCTTATTGTACGTGAAGATGCCTCCATTCAAATAAAATGTTCAAGAAGTCGATATATAATAAATGTAAATATTCTGTACGACAGCTTTTAGTTATAAAGTAATCTGCTGTGTAGTTTTATCATTTGTAATTGTTACTATAGATTTATACAAAAAAAATGTATTTTAGTATATATATTTTAAAAATAGCGTACAAAAAAGTGAACTTTAATGTACATATTAAATATTTGACTGTACTAAATCGTAACTATATATATATCATAGACAATTTGTGTATTGCATACTTATTGTATATATTGAGTTTCTAGTATGCAAAATATAGCATAATATTTTGTTTATTAGATAGAATTTCCTCAGAAAAATATTTTCAAACTTTTTCTTTAAATTGCTCCATTGAAATGAAATCCGGAGATCTTTAAAAAATTAAGAAAAAAATAATTATTTCTCAAAATAAAAATATAAAAATAATTTACTGTAGAAATGTGTGTTTATTGAATTTCACACTTGTATCAATAAAAACTTTTTTGTACTACATCTGCCCTAGACTTTAAATATATTAATAATCATCGTTATAGCATTTCCTAAGCACCTTTTCATCGCTTTCGTCAGTTCAGGGGCTCATGTAAACTCTGATGCGGAGAGAAACTAATGAGGATGTCCTTCAGGAAGAGGAATGCACTCATTTGTCTTGATGCTTCATCAATGAAATAATATTTTGTAATGATGTGTTTTCTCACTTAAACGAAATCGTTTCCTCTTAATGTCTTGGAATATTTACACTATTCAAATTTTTTCTTTCCCTCTCATTTCTATGAGCACAAAAATTCAATTACACTGAAAAAATATATAAATAAATGAATATAATAATACAATAGATTCTTTATCGGATACTTCATACTTTTTTACAAAAATGTAACACTATATAAGATATTTTATATAAATATTGTTTGAAAAATTGTGTTATTTTGTTCGTTGCAGCAACTTCATGTTTCTAGCATTAATATTACTAGTATAGTAATTCATAAAGTAAATTCATGTTCTTAAGTTTTAAAACATTTTTAATCAAAATCTTTTATTATTTTATATTTTTACCTGCATATAAAGATCAAGAGGTTAGAATTCATTCAAATTTATATTTCGCCAAATGTTTTTGAATAAGTGTTGCAGGCACGAATTTTCTGATGTAAGTTTCATTCTTTTCCAGGCAACAGTTCTTATTTCAACTCCACATGAAAATCACACAATCAGCATATAAGAATATTAGTAGAGATTTTACTAAGAAATTTTCTTCAAAACTTAAAATGATGTTAATTACATTAAATATAATTACAATAGATTTATACAAACACATATGCATATTATTTTGTTTCTAATTAGAATCACAACTTCTATGACCAACATTTTTTTTTCATTTTGTAACAAATTAATATCATTTAATGTAATTGATCACCAATAATTTTTCATAAAATATCAGGAAAAAACATTATAAATATACAATAAACATTAAAAAATGATAGCATTAATTTAAATTAATGTGTTGTTATTATAAGTTCTCAGCAAAATTGAAAATATTTGAATAAAGTATCAAAAAATATATACATAACTATATAATTATTTTGAATTCTGAAAAAAATATCAAAAGAGTGCAT